>BJFM01000078.1:0-21350 GCA_016586285.1 Arothron firmamentum
ATATATATATATATAAAATTTGAATTGAGAATTTTAAAAAAGTACAGCATTGTGGAAAATTCTGTAGAATAATGATTTCATGACCTGCATGAAAAGTCAACGCGGGAATGTAAATGGGTCTGCTCCACCGATTTTTAGATGCCATCCCACCGCATCCAGACGGGTCCCGAATGTACATGCAGCAGCAGAAGCAGGGGGTCAGAATGGCAAACGGACAATACAAACAGATGTGACAGACCGCAGTGCTGCTCTGAGGAAATGATACGTGGAGAGGGGTCCACTGTGTGAGGTCTGAACCGAGCTGCTAACAAGCAGATAACAGCGCCAGTAAGGCGGTAAAGCTCAGCGCTTTGCAGAGGGAAGAGCGGGCTGTGGGGCAGCATCATTGCCATTCAAAGCTGCACACCCTTTCAAATGTGCATGTTCTCTCTCACACACACATACACACGTCTCAAAAGCGGCCGTGTTGGCGTGTCACTCTCAAATTGTTTCATGTTCCTTAGAGCAACTAAATAAAAGCAAAAGGCGCAGAAATCCTCCCGGGACAGAGCGCCAGAGAAAGTACTCCTCGGATACTTTGTAGCTGTGGCTGTGTCTAATACTTTCTAGTCTTTCTGGTTTCTTCAAATAGCATTTTCGGTTTGAAACTGACTCTTAAACGGAGAGGAGCTCTAACAAGGGACGGAAGCGTCTCTCAAGGATTTACTGCCATCTGTTGGTTCTGAATCAAACTGATTGTCAATCAATAATAATCCCGTTATTATTATGATTCCCAGCCGTTTGCTGTGTGTACCGCTGCAATATCCCATTTACAGTATAACAGCAGAGACTGATGTCAGCTTCCACAAAAGTAGTATATTGTTTTGGGATAAAAAACACCGTCCTGCTGGGTTTGGCTATCTAAAGAAAAACTTTCTGACGTCATGTTCTGACGTCACGTAGATGACCATTAGTCCCGGTCTGCATTTAAATTTGAAGCCTGTGTTTTGTGGACTTTGTTAAATAACGACCGCGCATGGCCTTCCACTTTCGCAACACCTTGAATCCCCATTTTACGCTCGTTTTTGCATGCTTGGCTGAGCCATAATTACCATTTAAAGTGGGCTAGAGGTGAGATGAATGAAATGTTTGTTTGCAACTCAGGTCACACCTGCTAGGCTGCCGTCTTATGATTGCTTGATTAGGCAAGACTCGACATCGACCCCTGGGAAGTATGTGAGAGCGCAGGTGGATGCACTTGAATTTCCAAAACTTACTGCAAAAATGAGTCAGTGTGACAAATTATGTGTTACTTTTATGATGACGGTTTAGATCCAGATAAGAATGTGCCCAACGCAACAGTGATTGAAAGCAGTCATTTCCATTTATTGGATAAAAAGTCAATTGGTATGACCTTAAAGCTTGTGTGGTTCAGATACATAGGTCAATTTAATGACACATTGTACCATTTTTTCCCTTCTGGAGACAGTATGTAAACCCTGAAAAAATACTCTAACCTTCTTCTAATAAAGCCTAAAAACAATTACATTTATGGATTCAGACAGAAATCTTCGGAAAACTAAAAGCAATTTTAAAGCCCTTGACGAGACGTAAAGGACAAAACCTTCTTTCTAGACCGGGGTGGGCAAACTTTTTGACTCGTGGGCCACTATAGGTTTTAAAATTTGGGGGGGGGGGTTACGTAGATTGTTGATATTGCGAATATAATAATAAACGTGAATCCACTGTGTACTCGTATGCAACTTTATTAGAGAATCCGCTCATTTTTCAAAATAAAAGATTGTTCAGACTCAGATAATAAATAAATCGGAAATAATTACCGTATTATGCGCACCATAAAGCGCACCGCATTATAAGGCACAGTCTCAATTACGGGGTCTATTTCTGTACTTAAGCCATATATAATGCGTACCGTATTATTAGGTGCATGCTGAAAAAAAAAAAAAAAAAAAAAATATATATATATATATAACGATTCATTGATTTTGAATTCTCTCGCGGCTGCTCTATTCCCATTTACAACCGCGTAACTAGTAGCCTGTAGTTTAAATTGTGCCTCGTAAGCATGTCTCTTCGCTGGTGCCATTTTCGGGGGTCCTTCGCCAAACTTGCTGTTTTGCAGCATACCGGTACAGTATACTGCCGGGGGCGTGGCGGAGGTAGGCGTACCTGCTGTAGCCAGTTCTCTTAACGGGCTCGTCGATGCCAGGGTACTCAGCGCACACATAAGGCGCACCGGGTTAAAAGGCGCACCGTCGATTTTTGAGAAAATTGAAGGCTTTTAAGTGCGCCTTATAGTGCGGAAAATACGGTAATTACCGTATTCCTTGGGCGGCCGGCGGCCCGGTACCGGTCCGCGGCCCGGGGGTTGGGGACCACTGATGTAGAAAACATGTGCTTTCATATCAATTGAAAATGAACAAAACCATTACAACGAAAAATGTCTTTGGAACTCTCGGTATTTAGCTCTTTCGTGAAATGACTCTTAAAACACTGAAAATTAAATAAAATACACCTTTTTTTAAATTACTAATAGTTACTATTTAAAAGCACTTGAAAGTTCTGTTATCCTTCAGGACATCTTCATTATCACTCTCTTCCTGACTGTCTTTATTTCTCAAATGGTGGGAGACGCAGATGCACTTGTCCTTCAGCTTCTATTCAACGTGCGTTCTCAGTGCTAAAACTCAACAACCAGCGAAAGGACGCAACCGAGTCACGGCACACTAGTATGCGGAGCGCGTTATATTTGATCTGCCGTGCATTGTTTATTATGAGAATGTATAGTTAGTGTGCTTTGTGGCAAAGTGACGGCTGATATTATACTCTTTAAAAAACCGCTAGTCTCTTGGCATATCAGGCATACTGCAGTTGATTAGTGTTCAGAAAAAAAATATTTAGAACGCTCGACATTCTCTGTCCACTTTCCTTTTCTTAGGTCCCCTCATCCTTACAGAAGGGCTGAGGGGTCAAAGAGTAAAGTACAAACGTGGAGTAATACACCGCACCTAACAACAGTCAATATATTACGTATCTTACTAGAGTGCGTCATCTAGTTGGATACGTGAGAATTGCAGGGAAAATAAAACACAAACAAGGTTTAATATAATTTCTTTGTTTGGTGGGCCGGATTAAAAATGTTAACGAGCCGCATATGGCCCTCGGGCCGTAGTTTGCCCATGCCTGTTCTCGACAGACTTACATTCAAAAAAAACCAAACAAACAAACAAACAAAAAAACCCAAAAAACTTTTTACTGCATTATTGCAACAATACAAATCCAGATGTAGTTGCACCTACAGGTCCTCAGTCTGCTTCCTCTGACTCCGACTCCGACTCTGGAACAAGACAACACATGTAACTGCTGTTTTTTGGCTTACAAACACACACACGCACGCACGCACACAAACACACAGGTTTTATCTAACACACAACACACAAAAATACTTATTGCAGTGCTTACCTTCTTCTGCATTCTTGAGCCATTCAACAAATGTTTTCACCTGCTCAAGGAAAATGCTCTTTCCTTTGGCAAGATGAGCTTCATTGTACCACTTCAAAATCGACTCTTCATTCAAGACATCAGCTTAACCAAACAAAATAGATAGAAACGAACACAGTCAAAACCATTTGGAAAACTATCAGAGGGCAGGAAATGGATGGCACAAAGACAGCGCATATAGTTTACCTTTGTAGAGGAGAACTACAATTTTCTGGAAGGCTTTCATGAAGTGGATATTGTCGTAGCAGTACTCCTGAATTTTCAGCAGCAGAGTCAGTTCGGAGACGCCCTGGGAGGTAAAGGCCTTTAACAGTTGGCTGTATTGCTGAAAGAAATATGTATATGTGTATTTTAAAAGGAAGCTTGAAAATTCACCCAACAGGTAGGAGGAGGAATGTTTTGGGGTTAATAATTCCATGTTAAGAGCTGGCAACAGAATAGTCGTAACAGTAACAGCTCACGGTCAGTAGGTTGTCATGACTACAACAGCCAAAGCACATTTCAACAAAAATCTAAATGAATAATAGGATGTGTCACCTTTAAAAGTTTGATGGCTTGTTCCGTGACCAACTCCTCCTTCTTGTTCCACTCCACGGAGCTCATTACGCTGAACCAAATGAGTCCAATAATCGTCTGCTCTGAGATGTTGTTCTTCTTGATTTCCTCACGGATGTAGGCAATGATCTGTAAGACATCCAGGTCACAGATGGAGAGCATGTTATTGGCAGAGCAGGCAAACCATGGCCAGCATATGCTGAAGCTTATTACTTATCAAACCCTGCCACAAGGCTGAGGTGTGAAAGCCCTGGGAGTAAAGACAAGGTTACAGGAGCAAAGAATACTCAGCTTGAATGGGAAACAATAAGATGAAATGCATAATACACATAGCTGCTTTACATCTTAACTCTCCAAAATCAGAGACTGAAACAGTGTTAGTCAGAAAGTTAGGGTTATATTTTTTAATGACAAGAATAATGAAAGTTTCACAGATAAGTGTAAAAGATAACGTTAAGAGGCTTACATCTTTGAGGGGCTCGCCACATGATATTTGCTGCTGTAGCTCCTTCTGCAGCTCTTTCCGAGCACCTATTGACTGCTGGTTTTTGACAAAGTCTGAAAGCTCCTTCAGTCCAGCATCTGTGAAGTACTTGGCAAAATGTTCACAACTGCGTTTATTTGCAGGGAACAATTCCTGAAAAAATGCCCACAGAAGCAGACTGAGTGAGGCAACCTTTCATCAGAAGGCCTTGTTCATTCATTTTCTGAAGCACAGGGTGTCACAGTTACTTGGGAAAATAAAAATACTGCACAAAATTAGGGAGTCGTCTTCATCAAATGATCTCAAGAGCACACTGGCTGAATGCTGAACAATACTGCTGTATAGCTGGGTTAGGAATTTCATTTGTGTTTTTGTCTCACCATGAGCCTGTTGTCAATGCCAACCTTTCTAAGACTGGCAGCAACAGAGCCGATGTCCTTTTCTGAAAGCCAGGATTTGAAGAGTTTCACTGCAAAGCACGCCGAAACACCTGAATAAATGCAATGAGGACACGTCATGTGCTGCCAACAGACCTGCAGGGATAAAACTAAGCTCAAGTAAGACACCGACTCCACAGGACACAATTAGACTGGCTTCACCTATAGTGCCTTCTCAAAAAATGCTTTTTTGGACTGCAAGACGTTATTTACTCTTTGGTTACTAAACTACTTTGCTTTAATTTACCACCTTGTACTCAACCAAGTCATAGGAAATAATAGAGAAATGCACTTCGCTGTAACACATTTGGAAAAAAGCACTAAGGCACACCCATGAGACAGAGAGAGAGAGAGAGAGAGAGAGAGAGAGAGAGAGAGAGAGGTACCTTCTTTTACAAGGTTCTCATTAAAAAGGCTACTGAGAATGGATGCAGAGATGTTGCCATTGGCCAGCAGAATCCCTGTTAACATGGCCAGCTTGGTGCGCTCCGATTCTGTGAAGCCCTTGAGAAACAGCAGCAGCTGCAGACACAAAAACATCAACCTATTTTTGCAGGCTGAATGAAATTAGACATATTTGGCAGCAGAAGTTTACATTCCTTACAAAGTTGCGTAGAACAAACCTTTTTAATCTCCTCTTCAAAACCTTTCTCCAAGTACTTGTAGCGCCTGATGAGTTTGTTAAAAACCTGAAAAGGAAAACCAGACATGTTTTACCAATTACAGTGAGTGAACACCTGTTTCTAGGGAGTAATTTAGAAGCATTTACCTGTGCATATGCTTGCATGGTCTCCATGTCCTCCTGTGCTTTGAAGAGACAGACTTCAGTGGAGGTCACCTCATCTGACAGGGTACCGCCTGGGGCTGAAAGTCATACATCAAGTCCAATCAGCTTATGATTGCAGATGCAGTAAAACAAAGATGGAACTTTGAGATATTCTAAGCTCTACAATTGACTAATTAAGCATTATAATAAAGTCAACATTCATTGAAAGAGTATGCTATACACCCCTTAATAATACATCTGATATGGTATAGAAACATGGGAATATTTATGAGCAGTAGACTTTACTCAACAGTTCAAACACTGACTTTATGAATGTAAAGCATATGAATGTAAGGGCCAGAAGAATAAACTCCTGAGTCTGAAAATGTTACGCTTTGAAGAGCATATGAATCTCTGGTCAACACACTTGCGACTGGAAGTGATAATTATAAATCAGAGAAATAATATTCATCAGCATAATAACTACTACTGAAACAGAAACTAAAAATGTGTGGTTGAAAGTACTGGGGCTTTCATTGTGATCTAGAACTTGAAGGTCCTTTTATTATAATCTCGTGTCAACACCCCTTTAATTAATTGAAATTCAATACATCAGTGAATTTAATACTTCAGATGTAGAAAATGGATTTCCATTCAATGTGAATTGTGTGAAAGCCAGTTAATTTTCAGATTCCTGCCACCTACCCAGCATTCCACCAGCCACCAGGATGTCAAAAAGGGTTTCAGCATAGCGGCGGTAGTCAAGCTTGGCACCAGATGCATCAAGAAACTTTGCAACAGCTTCCAGATCAGTGCCAGTTTGGTTCAGACCTTGTACAATGCTCTCCTGAAACTGCCAAGGTTCAAATCTCTCCTTTTCATCTGTTGAATTTTTTTGAAAACACACACAAGGTTAAGCCTCAAGTATTTGTGTCATTGCATCAGAACTATTTAATACCAAAAATTTTGATTTTTTTGTTTGTTTGTGTGTGTATTATTTTTAGGTGATTAAGATGTAGTTTATATATATATATTTTTAAATGTGACTAAACTACACTATAAACCTGCAGAAACCATGCAAGAGAACTGAATACAGTAGTGTTTATTAGTTAAACAACAACAACAACAACAAATACACTTTAAAAGGCCTTAAAGTTTCTCACCTCTTTTTCGGGTTTTAAAACGCTGCCCTGTAAGCGTTGGCTTCTGCTGCTTTTGATTACTCATAAAAGACTCTCTGGAGAACAAACGTAAAGGGGAAAAAAAATCGCAACATGACAGTATCTAACAATGCAACAACAACATCCTAAGAGATTCGTACTGTAGGCAACTAAAATGCAAAATACAGGCTGGGTGCATTTCACGGCAAATAAAACGTTTGCCGTGTCGTGAAAAGCACCCCTCCTGTATTTCATTCCTTGTTGATCACAGCATCATTTGCTTTTCACGGTATGGAAATGGGACTAGTATGTGTTACCAGAGTGAGTTTGATACATAGTATGTATTCAGAGTAAAAGTTAACGAGGTATATTTCACGGCAAATAGACAGGGTGCATTTCACGGCAGGGGAGCATAATACGGCAAAACACTGGCGTTCACCGTGTAGTACCGACTTGTTATACATATACAGTTACAGTACACTGAATGCCGATCTGATTGATGATTATAGTCGCATTAATAGTATTAATATCATATTTATGAAATAAACAGGGGCAATCTTAACGTCTGACTAACGATTCTGTCTTAGCTATCCGGCCAGCTCCTGATTCTGTCATTTTTTCCCCCGACACGGTGACCAGATGCACTATGATAATATATATTTTTTTTTAAAGTCTAAAAAATTTACCGTTACAGGTAATACACCACAAACTCACAGAAATCCTCTTTGTCCGTAAAACAAAAAACTCACACCATCGAGCTCGAGTCCAGGAAATGCGCATGCGCGTTCACGACAACTCTTCAATTTGCAGGGGGAGAAAATAGTTTCCTTCGTTTAAAATTTGGTGCTGGAGAAGCCCAAGTGAAACGACAGTCATATATTTAAAATACAATTTCACCTCTAATGTAATGTGGTTGAACATATTCTCAGTTCATTGCGTAAAATGGAACAACCTACAAACAACTCGCGTAACGTCCTCCCCCCTCTGCAGTTGTCATATTGTTTAGTTAGTTTAAACTCGAAACAAATAGTAGAAATGTTACAGAAGTGTAGCTTCTGGCGAGTGTGAACCGGCAATATGACCAGTCTTTCCAACATTCTCCTAAATAAACGAACAGTTACAGAGCCACTACCTGCAGTTTAACAATGTATGAGCAAGTCGATGCTATGTACCATCAAGACACAGGAGGGGGACATTGTGCTGTTGGGCAAATACTCTCTGTGTAACACGAAGGGAAACTTTGCTTTACGGTTTGCTTGTAAATGTTAAACTCACGTTTTCTCCATAAGGTATTGTTTTCCGATTTACAACACATTTGCATGGTTGAATAGTCAAGGTTCCGTATCACAATCAATGCTCAACCAAAAATGTATTCGAGGCAGGTTTTCCACGATGCGAAAATTTAGAATTTGGAAACATACCTTTTTCGTTAGTAGAACTAAGAAAACCGATTCATCGGACAACACGTGAAGGCATCACAACCCCACCTCCCCTGCGCCGGAGGTGATTAGGGGACGCTGGACTATCCCAGAGACGCCGCTCCAGCCACTCCCTACGCCCAGCGGACCCTGCACTCAAGTCCATCCCGAGCTCCATTCATCGTGCTGAGCTCCGGATGAGAGCCACGTTCACCCTCATTCAGCACCAGAACAGACGGGAAGGGCTTCAGGAGCCACTCTACAACTGGGGGACCGCAGTCGGGATCATACTTTTGTCTGCACATTGGATTTAGGTCGAAAGGGAGCAACTTTCTGTAAAGATAAAGAGGCAAGTTTGGCATCTTTTACGCTAAGTTCGGGGGCTGAACGTACAACTTTGAATCCTTTGTTGTTTCCAGCCTACTGCACTCACCGTAACTTTTCTCCAAAGTTAACTTTTTCATCGTGTGTAGACCATTTGGTGTTCTCATTCATCCCTTGTTCTCGGAAAAAAGGGGGCTGGGGTTATTTTACGATTTTCTTCCTCTTTTCTTCATGTGCCGGTTGTAGAAATGTTTGAAAAATGAAGATTGAGTGTCTGACTTAAACCAATCCATGTTTAAACCCGCACCGAGGCTCATTTAGCAACATTAGTAAACAAGCGATCACTAATTGCCCACATCTGCTGGTTGGAGTTGAGCACGGTTTTAATTGAAGCCGCCGCCGGCTCCCCGTGCAGAGGACAGGGGCAGATGTGTCAATCCTCAATCACTGTTTAGTCTTTTTAAGGTGGCAGCTGTCTAAATCTGGGCTTTGGTTCTGGTATCGTCACACAGCTGAATAATAAATGCAGATCTCAATTTAGAATTGAGTTTTTGCAGAGGTAAAAAAAAAAAAGAGAGGAAAAAGGGGGGGAAAAGAAAAACAACCCAAAAAACTACAGGATCATGTGATAAAATCCTATCATGTCACCATGCCACCTTTTGAGTAGATAAAACTGACTGAAGGTCCACTTATCCCGTATTTGGCTCCAGGTTTTTAAAGAGATCTAGGTGCTGCTGGATGGAATAAATTATTGCTCAGCATGAGCTGCATGAATCAAACTATTCACCTCTGTGAGGGAGAAAAAAAAACAACATCACAAAGTTGCTGGAGTTGACCTGCTTTTTCTCTCTCTGCTGGGATTCCCTGAGGGATCCAGCATGAAACTAATCAAATCAAACAAGTCAAGGAAAACACTTCGAGAGGAAGCGCCGGGGAATAAACTACATTGCATTACATGATTACACACCTTTGTTCTTTTCGATAAAAATACCCCAAATCATTGAATGAATCATCGCAGTGGAAGTCTTAAAAGCTCATATTCTCGTTATATTTTCTTGCTCATTGGCTTTTGATGCTGATGTACACTCGACCTTACTTTAGAATGCTTCAGCTCTTAACTCAATTTGTGAACTTGAAAATCCCAAGTGGATCAGCTAAGACCATTTAAAAAAAAAAAAAAAAGGAGATTTTTTTTTTTTTTACTTTCTCTTTGCGGTTTTCCTCAAATATGTGCCACCACTGTTGGCTAGTCTCAGAAACCAGATGGGAACTTTTATTACCCGCACTGATCAAACAATGATGTAAGATGTGAAAGGTCGACAGCAAATGCACACTGAGTTGTTCGTTGTGGGTGTCTTTGTGTTATGTATGCATGAACTTATTTTGCTTAAGGCCTGTAGACCAATCCCATCTTTGCCTTGTTTATTTATGTACAGTATTTACATACTTTAAAATATATTAACCCAATTTTTATTTCCACATAGGGGAAACTGGCAGCACTATAAACTTATTTTTCTTAGTATTTAAAGGTGTCTTTATATTCCCCAAATCCAAGCCTCCAGTTGTGTCCTTGGAAACACTGTTTTAAATTTTTGCGTGCTGAGTGGAGATGGTGAGAGTGGGAGCTGTTTTTAAAATGTGCCAACAGCTTCTTGTTGAATGACATGCTATGGTCTAATGTGGTGTGTCTGGAGGACCAAAGTCCCCCAGCCAGCGCCATGGTGATGAATAGTGTCTGCCTGTGCTGCTTAGTGTAGTGAGGCGTGTGCCTTGTGTCAACCCTGCGTCAATAGAGATAGCCAGTGCACAGATGTACAGTTATCCCCTGGTTGGAGCATGAAAAGATTTAGGCAGTCCCCTTTTTGCTGGACAGTCTTGACAAGCCAGGAATAGTGAAGTGACTTGAGATGTAGCACCCCCAACTGCACATCTCAAGGTTTTTTTGTTGATTTTACTTGAGAATTTGAACTGTGTTCAAGTTCACTGACTGCAATACAAACATTCCCCATTTGTTGTTTGGCTAAGAATATTTTCCATCACTGAATTCAGTTTCAATCTCTGCAGTTTTGAGCTAAAGTGATATTGCTGTTTCCATTGGCTGAGGAGAACTAAAATCCAACAATGTGTTTGACAGCCTGTTGCGTTGATGATGCTGAAACTGCAAATGCAGAGCAGTCTGGCTAGCATTTACAAGAGTGTATAGTTTAATGCAGTGAATAACTTAACCATGGTGAAGGTCTCCTCTGGGCTATATTTGATTTCTAATCAAAACCAATTATATTTGTATCCATATGGCCTGTATTAATTATACAAAATATACAGCACGTTCTATTGTTGCTCTGTTGACAACCTCCAACTGTCGCACCCGGCAAAAGTCTGGCTGCTGTCAATAGCAATGTGAGCAAGCAGATAGTGTCACATCCCTACTGGCTCAGCATCCAGTATGCATTTGCTTGCCGGGTGTGTCCTCATCAGTGCACCACATGTTCAAAACAGCTGAGACAGGAAATTTAGTTTGATTGCTAAATGCACTCCGTAAATTAGGTTGTGAAGATTCTAATATTAGCCTGCAGAACGGGAAGCACTGCCATGCCCCCTTTGTTGCAAACTAATTTTATTTTGCACAGTGAGGACCATGGCACTGTCCATCAGCTTACCCATCACCCTCATGAAAATTTCATTGTGGCCTGGGCTGTGAGACGACAACTAAATAATCTTCCTGAATGGAGAGACCGCATTTTTATCACTGATAATTGCATAGGTTGGGGAAAATGATAACTATTGTCATGTACAGCCTGGGTCTGGAGGGGCATAAACCTCCTGAACAGATGGGGACAGTAGTCAGCAGATGTGCTGAGATAATGAAAAAGAAAACTGTGATTTAGTTATCTTTCTAGTCAGTCCTTAAAGCTAATATTTCACCTGGTTATTGAAAATATTATTGAGAGCAGTTGAATCTTTATAAATGTTTTGTAGACCTACTGGATTTATTCTGGCATAGTGTTGTTATATTGACTTTCATCCTCATTTTTCACTCATCTACCAATATTGATGTTTCCCTTATTTGTGCAAAAGCTACATAACAATAAAGCTAAATGCTTTTTTGAATTGCTCATGTTTAGCCACATCTGGTATGTGTCAGAGAAATTCTATTTGGCTTACAAATCATGGTGAATAGACAAAATGCGAGTTGTTTATTTCAGTTGCCTTTTTATAGTGGCTGCCCAGTTTGGGGCATATTACGGAGGCCTTAATCGCTTTTTTCCAAAAGCCGGTTATTTTTGACGCATACTCATCCTGTGAGGATCTTGATCTTGGTGGCAGCGGGGGTTTACAGACTATTACACTGCATAATAGATTTCATTACCGTCTGTTTGCACATAGGCCCCTGTGTTCTCCAAAAACAGCTCCCAAAGTAGAATGACACCAATCAGCTCTTACTTGGTTTGCTTTCTGGCAGATTTCATTGTAGATTCTAAGCTTGCTTTTAAAAGCTGCACATTTTATTTTCGACCATTTCTAAACCCATAGCCTGTCTAAACAATTCTGTTAAATGATGTCCACACTAATGACTATTTTGGAGCAACCTTTAAATTATTTATCCCAAGCCCAGTCAATAATGCCCATGACTCTTGGTTTTAAGTTCTTATCCTTGTAAAGGAGCACAAAATGCACGAGTTAAGCCTAAACTCTTTAAATAATATATATTTAATGCTGTATTATTCATGTTTTGTCATGGCTTGATCATTCTTGGAAATCTAGGTCAGCGCCTGATGCAGAAGTGAATGCAGACCTTGTTTTACTCACATTGAAATCTCACATCCATCACAGGAATTTAAACGATAAAATCTTTCTGTTATGACGTGAATTTTCCCTGTAAACAGCTGTGAAGTAGAGCACTTTAATCTGAGTGAATTACTTGGCAAGCTCCAATTTTAACTGAATGTTGTGTCATGTGTAATCTAACATTGACTCTTTTATACCCTTCTCTTGACCTTCAGGGCGTGCGGGGCAGAGGGAGTTGCTTGGTACCAGTGGCAGGTATTAATGTTGAGTTCAACAGTCGTTGAATAACAGCCAATACTTTTACAAGCAAAAGTCTCACTAAAACAGGTAATCTCATTAAAGCGCCCTATCGTTCAGGATGCTTTTGGTATATTAGGCCAGTACTTGTGCCAGACCTCTATGATGTGTAAACCATTCTTCCCTTCCATGTGCCAAATGCGGTTTTCCAAGTTTAGGTAACACACGTCCTCACGACAGCAGATGACTGCAAGTTTCGCTGCACCTTAAAACCCCAAGCTTCAGATTTGAGATTAAAAAAGGCTAAACCATGCGGGGTCATGTTATAGTTACCTCGTAAGCATGCATCAAAGGGATTTCATCAATCTCACAGACGCAAAATGCAGGGGGATTGATGAGGCTGGATGTTTCTAATCCAGTTTCTGAGAATAATTTCTGAGAATAATTTGAAATATATTTATATCAGGGTCATTCTGATTTAGACTGATAAGGTGCTCTGAAAATGTAATAATTGTACAAGTTTAGCTTTGCTCGGCTCTGGGTCCTTTACGTTGAGGCGTATTACAACCAAAGAAGATTATCCCTAACATATTAATCAACGCCCGTCAGGTTTTCTCTTATTCTCGTTCTTTGGATCCAGCTCAACATTTAGCAGCAGGAAGCAGCTATTATTAATGGGATTGTGTTACTGGCTGCCTAGAAGCCATCTCTAAATCTGGGGTAGTGGGTTATCTAAGGGCATCTAGCACCCAGGCAGCAGACAGATGCAACATGTCGCCAGTCAGAGCACTGCAAGCACTCAGGCGTTGTGGACACTGTGTCCTCCTGGGTCACAGTCTTCAACATCTGTTTTCACCAAGGATGCAGTTGGTTTCCAGTGGCCTGTAACTACTGTGTTGCCCTTGGATTAGCAAATATTGATTGTGCCAAGATAATGCATGCATTATCCAATGCTCTTGATGGCCATTATTCACTATAGGTCATTAATTGTGAATGTGATTGAATTTGTTTAGTGCGCTCTAGATGTTAGATTTTATTTATATACTCCCAGAATCACAATTAGCCACAGTGGGTTTTAATACTTGGGCAGCAAATTACTCTGCTGATCCGCAGATGTGTCACATGGCAGAACAATTAAGTACTTTAGAAATCTCTTTAATTGGTGTATCTTTGAGGATAGCAAAAGCCCTGGCCTGCTGTAGCAAGCAACAGCATCATGAAGCTCTGCTGAAGCTAACATATGGGGAAATATCCCAGAGGAATAGATGGTTCATTTATCTGGTGGATCAGCAACCTTTATATATAAATAACTAACCTGACTTAAATTTGCTGCATATAACCAAAGCAGCCAGTGGACGTGAATCCTCACGTGAAATGTTTTGGATTGCCTTCATTAATTTCTTGTAAATCTGGACTGTTAGTTAAAAAGTCGCCTGGTCCCGCTTTAATTCTCCTGAAATCATGCTAATATGGTGTTTTAATTGCACAATCCCCTTTGAAAAGATTTTTTTTAATCCTGATCATTAGAGGAAGAGAATTAAGAACTTGAGCTATGTCCTAAAAGCAGAAAGGTTTTTTTTTTTTGTGGCCAACAACATCGAGCCCTGCAGGGTAGGAGAACAAGGGAAAGAACCTTCACAAAGACAAGAACTAATTTTTTTTTTTTTTAGAATTTGCCTTTAAGGAATGCCATCTTCTCCACTGTTTTGGGTTAAGTAGGGAAAGTCTCTAGCTTTGTTTTCTCAGCCTCCAAGATTATTGTTTCCAAATATGACCTGTCACAAACTTGTTTTCATGCATTCAAATGCATTAAAACTTTGTGCATTCATATTAATTCCATTGCTATGCCTTGTGTTGTGTGTGTCATCCAGAATTTACAACTAATTTGAACTGTGTCTCTCTGATTATGCTAAAATAAAATATATCAGCGCTTAAAAGCAATGAACCAGAGATGCGTTCATGACCTCATCTGTCTTTTGCAACAGCAGACATGGGTTTTTAGTGTTACAAAGCCCTGTGTCAAGCCTGTGAATGTGCCCTAGGCCCCCCTTTCATCCACAGAGCTATAGCTTTGGGATTATTGTCCCAAAGGAGATACTAGGCAACACTGATTAAAAACTGCCATCACCAGCACTGTCTTTGTTGCAGTGCACTCCAGCACAGATTCCAGCTACAAATATTATTTTGTTGAAACAACCAAACAGCAGGATGGAGCACAGCTACAAAGCAGTAGACTGTTTGAGGGGAACTTTATTTGAAGCTCTGAGGAAGCTCTGAAATGGGAGATTCCAGCTGTGCAGACACCCAGAGGTCAAGGTCGATGTTCTCAAGTTACGTAATTGCCTATGGGATATTCTCACTTGTAGAGTACAAGATTATCCAATCCTGGGTCCCTACTCCTCATTTAGGGTCAAAGCACTGCTATAAACTATGTACACGTCCACTTAGAGTTTTCACTTTGGCTAAATTTAGAGGAATGTAGTCCTTAAACAGAGAAAACTGTCTTTCAAATCTAAATTATCAGTCATAGTTAATATTAAAGTAACCATTATACAGATATACTGTATATTACATAATTTTATGGCTCATTGTTACCTCCGACAAAGAGGTTATATGACAGCCGGCAATTGTTTGTCAGCGAAATAACTCAGATATGGATGGATTTTATTGATATGTTCAGCAGGTGTTGACATTGGGCAGATATTACATTTTGGTGACATTCCAGTTTCTATGACTGTTGAACTTCCAACCATCATAAGCAAGGTCAAAGGCCAAGGGTCTTTGATACAGAAGCAACCTGCGGTGTTATGTAACCTTGTATTACCACTGACTATACTGGAAGTGGTAAACCTGAACAATTATTTTTAAGTGGATCAGATCTTTCTCTCCAGCCGCCTGCTTGGTGGAGGTCTGTGCTTCTGAGTGCTTGTCAAGTTAGTTTTGAATTTCAAAGTTGTCTAATTTGATGCAGAGTATGAACAGAACTATGGTACATACATGCGGTTGTTCTGTTATTGCATGTTTATTTCTTGGTGATATATTTTTTCCTCTGCGTTTCTTTGCAGGGGGGACACCACAGCCACAATGGAGGTGAAGACGTCACTTCTAGACAACATGATTGGGGTTGGCGACATGGTCCTCCTCGAACCCATGACTGAAGAATCATTCCTCGAGAACCTAAGGAAACGCTTTGACCACAATGAGATCTATGTAAGTAGTCAGGCAACACTGTAGTAACAAATAAACCAAATAAATTGTTTGGATTTTGTGTGCGTGTGTGAGGTCGTTGTGTTCACCCCCACCTTTAAGACCTCCATCATTGGCTTCAAAATAGAAACGTCCAGATACTTCTCATGACTGTGTTGTTCCTGTTTCCCTCCGCTATATTCTTCTCGCTACATAGGTGGCTCAGACACAGAGACCACAGTAACCAGACAATCAGTAAATCACATCACCAAGGAATGGCAATAACTCCTTTTAAATGGTGCATGAAAACCAAAACGTGGGGACAAGGAGTCTCTGGCGGGCTGCTTGAACATTATTCTAACTTTTGAAGAAAGGTGGTTTTTGAAGTGTTATACTTGTATCAGACAGCTCCCTCTGAGCTGCAGTGCACTGCCATTTTCTTCTTTTCTTGTCAGCTGTTTTAGTAATGGATCTGACGTATTCAGCTTGTGGTTGTTGGAGGCTCCCGGGCTGAAGGCTCATGGGATGATGTCACCTCCATAAGCAGCGGTTCCTTGCATTTGGTCAAAATGAAGGCCAAGTCTTCATGTTTCTTTACGTTCAGTGTAGTGCTACCCTAAATGTTGCTGTTTAATTAGTTTGTTTTGTTCCTGCTCGTACTGGCACTAAGAATTGAAATGCCCACTTGGTGGAAAGATTTTAATTTTATAATGGAGGAATTATTGTGGTCTGCGTCACTCCTAAAGCGTGATGGTATGGCCAAATGTGCCAAAGCTTATATTTATCCATTAAAATACTTATCCATTCCATCCTCATTTGAAAATGGCCCCATTCATTCTCAGTAGGAGAAGAAAATCGCCCATACAATATAACTATCACTGTCCAAACTGCTTTTTCTGTTGCTAAGTTATATTTATTTTTCTATTATATTTTAGCTGGATTAATTTTAAGTGTAAGTGCATATTGGCTGCCACTGTGCTTTTACTCTGTATAAGATGTGACTTTCCAGTTCAACAGAAATATTATATCCAGATGCTCTCAGCAGCTGATCTGCAATTGAAGTAGCTTAAATCCCGTAAATGTATGACGATCAGATGCAAACATCTCAAGGTCTAACCCAAACAGGAGGTTTCTGTAGATGGATCACTCCCCAGTTTCTTAAAAGAACATAGATCAAGTGACAGTAATCTTATTCTGCTCTTTAATTTCCACAAAGTGTAAAACTGTGGCCACCAATTAAAAAAGAGCAATCGTGTGTAGTTTTCTAGCACGTGGATTGCTGCTCATAGTGAAGTTAAAGCTAACATACAGGGCTGCAGTTGTAAAAAAAAAAAAAAAATAGAAAAGAAAGAGGCTAAAAGTCTGTGGTGAGAAAACTGCTTACATTATTGAGCTGTGTTGATTGGTACACAGCTCCGGGAGTTAACAAAGGTCCAGGCTGATGTTGCATTCGAAGAAACATTAATTAAGAGCAGAGCCATATCCTATTAGAACAGTCAGTGTGAATAAAAATGAATAGAACCGTAAGACCTGATCCTGCAGCATAACCTGCAATGTAGAGCTCATACGTCGTCCCTGGCTCCTATACAAGTCATACTTGTTGATGGTTCTGCACCTTCTGCCTTTGTTTCAGAGAGCCGCTCTGTAACATGTGATCTTTGTTTACATCGTGAGCACTCTTTCTGCTTCCCGATGTGCGCACTTCAGGTCCTGTTTGGCCCACAGTGGGCTGTTGAATGAGCAACTGTGGGAGGCTGTGATGTTGCCACAGGGAAGGCCGTGCTCCACTCTTGTCAGAGTGCGTTATGCAACAGCCATTACTGTGGATGAGAGAAAATATTCCAGATTGATGTTTGAAAGTGCGAGGCTTTGTTTTGAACGTAGGAGGATGATGGTGAAGATGATAACATGGTTACAATTGCTTTCCAAAATAATAAGTGTTTTGCAGGGACTTGTATAACTGTTACATAAAGGTTATTTTATCTGTTTGAAGAAGCTCTGTACAAAATTATAATGATTCAGTAATTTATTTTTATTTTTTCCAACAACCCAATTTTGATATGTTGCATATCTTGGATGCAGCCAGTCAAATCTGTCATGTTTTAAACTTGGAATTTTTAGGTGTTTTAACATCAGCTAATAATATGTTGGTCTGCACTCACACCAGTAAGACCGAATACTTTGGTACATGGCCCTGCTAAAATGGCCTGTCTGCCTTTTGACCACTGTCCAGTCTGTGTTGACTGCTACCTATCAGTTATCCATATTAATTTCCTATTTTAGTTTGACTTTTAGTTTGACTTGTGGTACTGCGTAAAGAATAGCCAACTGGAAATAGTTGACAGAGGCAACGATTCTTCTACTGAGTTGAGATCCCAGTGGATAGCTTTGTCATTAATAGCTCCTGCCAGTCTGTGCAGTTAGTGAGAATACTATGTGGAATTGTGGATAAACTCCTTTTTGTTTCCCTTCAGACATACATTGGCAGTGTGGTGATCTCCATGAACCCATACAGGTCCCTACCCATCTACACGCCTGACAAAGTGGAGGAGTATCGCAACAGGAACTTCTATGAGCTCAGTCCGCACATGTAAGTTCACCTCCCACATCCTCTTCAAATGCACCTAGTATTTATGCGAATTACACGTTTTGGTTTAGGCTTATTTTATATTGGTCTGGATTTATGTCTAAGTCTCAATTAATGTGTTAAAGGTAATGCGAAGCATTACGAACCATTGTGGGACCCGTCAATTTGTAACCACCCTTTGGGATGGGTTGTTTTGGGGTTGCTTCAGCAATATATTAACGTATGAGTGTTTTTGGGGCTTCTATCAGCTATTTAGCATTTTGGCAAGCCATCTGTCTACTGGCAACACTAAGTCATCATTACTTATGCTGCCAAGACAAAACAAAGCCCAGCAATCGTCAATTAGCCTGCTGTGTCTCTAGGCTGCAACACAACCTCTCCGTGCGACAGATTGAGAGAAAGCAAGAGCTTTTGTACTGGAGGAGACATCACTTGCTTCAGACAAAGAAAGTTGCCTGGCCCTACTTTATAGCCTCCTGCAGAGCCGACATGGCACACACAGTTTCAGGCTCTTTCTCTTCTTGCATTATTGTTTCTGTCTGCTCTTTTTTTTATATATATATACTGACACCACCAGTATGGGCAAACAGATCTGATTTAAATCTGGAATGGCACTGACCAACACACACTAAACACACAGAACTATTTGTTGTGTTCTTTGCAAAAAGCTGTATGAAAGAACAGAGAACTACCCTAGCTGGACTGACTGAAATATAATGAATGCAAAATATTGCCATTATGAAGGAGGTGGGCTGGAGCACGTTGGCCATGACATTTTACCTTGATCAGAGAAGAGTTTAATAAAGGACAAAGACAAAACATGTCTCCAAACTAGAAGCTTTTTTTTTTTTTTGTTGTTGTTGTTATTTGATTTAGAAACATGCACACAAATCTAAAGCCCCGTCTTATTCTGAACTCCTGTCTGGTTGTGGATTGATGATTTTGTTCTGTGACCAAAAAGAGAAATCCTTATTATTGGATAAAATGTGCATCCTATAAACATGTTAAAATTGCCTGACTGGTACGTCTTTAGATAAAGAGGATTAAGGCCCTTTTCCAAGGACAGGCTCTTGTACAAGACCTAAAATGCCATTCAAAGACAGAATGTTTCAACATGCTATATAAATTGATCTTAATCCTCCTATCAGACCATCTGGTCCAAGCTTTGTGGTTTAACATTGATCGCCCTCAAGTGTGATTAACCCTAATTCATGTTAAATGTGTGAGTGTAGAAATACTTCTTTTTAGATTTATTTGTAGCAACAAAAGTGACTGCAAGATGTAAAACTGAGCCAGGGCTGTGGTAAATGACTAAATGAGAGAACTCAGATCCAAATTAAGTTTTTATAATGACTTTAAACTAACTCGAAACAAATAATATAAATGTACCTTCTTTTTTTTTTCAATACTATGTAGCTGTTTTTTGTTTGTGATTTGGGTATAATTAGCAGTAATGTCTAATTTTATTACTGTTCTCTGATTCTACTTAGCATAATCAGAGTGCCTACAGGTCCCCTGCTCTGTTTTAAAGGACGATAGAGACTGGACTAAAAAATAAAGAGCAAAGAAGCATTTAGAAGAAAATTAGAACTGCTGTGGATTAGGTCCCTGAGGGACTCCAGGGATGAGTCATGGACGGGTGACAAAGATTTTTACCGGAAAACCAGTTTGATATGTTGCCTTAAAAGCCATCCCCTGTTCAAGAAAAAGAAAAGAAACATTGGTTTTCCATATTCAGTCAGAAGATATCTGTCACTGAACCTAAAAGCGCATTAAGGAAAACATTTTGACTTATAAAATAGTTTAAAAAAAATGCTGATTAGTCCTGGTGGATGTATTTGAATGACATTACAAAAACCTTAAACTGAAATTTAAGAACCATCCAATTGTGTATTTTCCATGACTTTTGTTGTGCCTGACTGAGCTTTCTGACTGATGGGCAGTACAACTGTACTGACCAGAGAGGATCAGTGTTGGGCTTTAATTAAGGTCACAACAGGGGGTCTCGAGGAATCACATATTTCCTGTCTTTTATCCTCATCAGACGTTTGAACAGTTTAAAACCGGCAGCTCAGGACAGGTTGGATCGGTCAAAGCCGAAGTTGTTCACTATGGTGTTTGGATTTGCAGTACTAAGATTTTGGGTTGTGTTCCCTAAATCCCCTTTTCTTGTGAGAAACAACAGTCCCCATGTAAGTGGGGGTATCCACAATTACTGTTGGCCCAGATTCTGCTTCACCAGAATCGTCCATAAAGTGGGAATCATGATCTCCTTGAAATAAACTTGCAACTTCAACTTCAGCTGTTTGACTGTTGGCAGCAAAAACATGCCAGACTGTAAATTAGAAGATTTTGAGCAAACACGCAGCAGCAAGATGCAAATGTCTCAATTCATTGGATTTCTCACCTCACAGAGATATGTTGCATAACAATTAACAAGGAATGGATAGCACCAGCTCATTCTGAAAGAATCCCCCCACACACCGGTTAAATATCACCAGGGTGGCGTTCGCAGGCGCCATCTGGAAGTCGAGTTTTAAATTTTATTTTGCATTGTGATGTCGAATCACGGCAACTGTTTCTGCATTGCAAGTGCAAAATCAACACTGCCAATACTGTAAATGCACAATGACAAAGTTCAAATGACAAGCACAGTTAGTGGAATAGCCCAATAAATGTTGTATCTGTAGTTTCCAGCTTTTCTTCTATAGAAAGAAGTGATATTTTTTAATCTCATTAGAATACAAATCCAGCTGAGGAGCGCTCTGTTGCTCACTTGACCAATTTAGGGAGCTGCTCTCTACCCAGATGAGGCTCCTCATAATTAACTGGCAGGTGTTTCTCTCCTCTTCCCTCCCCTCTGCACACGTGCACAGGCGCGCGCGCGCGCGCGCACACACACACACACA
>BJFM01000078.1:29942-47814 GCA_016586285.1 Arothron firmamentum
TTTTTTTTTTTTGGTGCCTGTTCAACCTATCGGATATTAAAGCCCCACCCCAAGAAGCTGCTCGGTCCAAATGAGGAGATAAATTTGGATTCTTACTTATCTCATCAGGCTCCCAAAGCTTTCTAAATGAGCGAGGCCATCACAAACGCGCCGACGATATGGGTCATTGACATTCATGTCTGGTCCAGGGTTGCAACACAGCACACAGGAGACATAACATAATCCTGAATCGGTGATAGATGATAAAAGAAGCGTGTTCTGTTACCCTGAGGGATAAGAAATAATCAGCAAAGTAGTGACTCCTAATCTTTGCATGGGTGTTTTGCACTCTTTCCTTCAGTTTGGCTGAACATGACTGTATGTCAATCTGATCAGCAGTCGTCCAGCAACTAGTGTCAACCTCTTTTCTATCCCTCCTTCCTTGGTTCTGGGTTACTCTCATCTTGCTGGAGGGCAGAGATGATCCCGATGCCAGCAGTCATCCTACAAGGCGGGTCACTTTTGAGCCCATTTATAATCCAAAGAATTATTTTTGAGAACATGCCTCATGCACAACAGTCAGCCAGTGGTAACATAACAAGTCTGAGAACGTACATCATCTCTGAATCATGTCTTGAGTCCATTCACCCAGTGAGATCATTTATATGATGATAATATGATGCAATAATAGTCACCATTGGCCTGAACAAAGAGTCCCAGACACATGATTCCTGCACTGACACATGGCTGCAAGAATGCGGTTCAGGGAATGTTGGTGTAGAGAGGGATGGGCACGCTGCACTTGTTCCTCTGCCAGGTTTGGTAAAGACCCAGCACTCATCCTTGTTGCTTTTCTTCAGAGGCCAGTAAGCTGGTGATGTCATATGTGGCGGCAGTGTGTGGGAAGGGCCAGGAGGTGAACAAGGTCAAGGAACAGCTGCTGCAGTCCAATCCCGTGCTGGAGGGTGAGTCTCAAGTTCATGTTTACAGCCTGAATGTCTGTTAACGGGTTCACCCAGCTTTTCTAGAATATGGCTAAACTATCTTGTGGCCAAACACTGCCCACAATTCAAGAGCTAAGAAATCTGGATAATGTTGCCATTGCAAAGCTGAGATAGAATGATCTGCTGTAGATAAGTCAATTATGGATTAAAGAAATATTTCACTGACTTAATACAGTATTTGATTATTGGAATAAATCAGAGATATTTTGATCCGCCTAGTTTCCCACAGCTCACTGTTTCCTCATCATCTGTGTTTTAATTGAGACCAGAGGACAGGAAATGCCCACGAATAAAGCTGTATGTCGGGGTTTCCGTAGCAGCCCAGCACATCTGCAAGAGTTTAGCTCCCGTGGATCTCATTGCTATAATGCTATTAAAACTAACCCTATGAGGGCAAGTTCAGTCATCATGCTACTTTGTGTTCAAGTTTATTCTTACTTTGTTATTCTGTTGCACTTGCTGACCTTTAATTTGAATATAACTCTGGGTAATCAAGTGTTTATTGCTGTACCAAATGACTCATAACATCCACTTTAATGTAAAGATGTTGATTGAAATAAATTAAGCAGGGCACATTGTGAGCTTACTTGCATATAACTTGACATTTTCAACATTATGATAATTCTCACTTAATATGATGTTTGTTATTGTTTTAAAGCCTGAAACACATTTGAAGTACTTTGGTTCGACTGTGGCCTGATGCTAAGGTTTAGTCATCTCTAATCTTGGAGAGCCCTGGAGCTTTGCTTAATCTATCCAGAATTATGAGGTTTCATCAGTCTAAATATCTTCATCTTATATCTGAGCATGAAGGCTTCACGTCTGACTGACAGCCAGCCTAAGTTAGGCGATCATTAATGATATTTAGGGTAGTTGTAAACACATTTGGGCCACTTCATAAGTATTGCTTATAACTTTCTCTGAGATGGTTCATCTTTAACGATGCATGGGTCATGATGACTTTAAATTTGTCACACTATCGTTTTTTCCTTTTCAGCCTTTGGAAATGCCAAAACAGTGAGAAATGACAACTCCTCTCGATTTGTAAGTATATTTTTCAGAACTAATGAAAAACTGTCGTTTAATTAGTTTGTTGCTCTTCTAATGAGGCCTCATTTGCTGAATATTATGCATAACTTGGCTGTTTTCACTCGGGTTTCATTTGAACATGCGCATAATTCGACACTTTTATCTATGCCTTTTCCCCCCTTAAAACTAAGCCCCAGAGTTTTTCTTAATTCCCCACTTTTGAGTCTCCTTTCTGTAGTTCTTCAAATTTCTTGGCTCGGTGAGTTTGTCATTCATGTGCTTGCTTGAGTCTAGCTGTTGAATTAAATTGAACTTGGTGTTGGATCACCAATCTTCTCCCATCTTATTTTTTCACACTTTCCCTGAGGGGGATCCCCTCAGGCAAACCTCAGCTCTCATATTTTAGGCCTTTTCAGGACTGAGGCTGATGCTGATCAAGAAAGGCAATATTTATTTAACTCTGTAAAGGTTTTCTTTTTTATCATCTGCTTGTAGTTGTTGTTTGTAAGAAAGTATTGCAGATGGATTTTTAAAATGTACCTCAGGTAGAGCTTTGCCAAATTTAGGAGTGACTTTATTTTGGCTCATGGGTGAGGATTTTCACCTTCAGTCCTCTACGATGCTAAAGTGCAGCTGCCGTGCATATGAACTGCAGCAGTCAATCGTGCCTTCTGTCGGCACAAGGTGCTAAAAAGAAAAATAAATGATACATATGTTCTCCATCATATTCAGTACCCTTTGTGGGGGCCGTTTAAAATCTCTACTGTCTGAACTGTAGCCAAAGCAAAAAAAACAACACGCTTGTTGTTTACAGATGTTGTTGGCTGCAGTTTTCCGTTAACCAGTCACGCTGTTTTTTGGTTTCATGCTCATCTTCTAACCCAAATGCAAATTCTTTAGATAGTGACTCAGTGAGTCTCGAGAGCTCTTTGCAATTAGAATTTTGCACACACAAACAGATCTTTTTTTGGTTTATGGGTTTTAATGGAAACTTGTCATGCCAGTCTGCAGCAGTAGTTAGAAGGCTGCCAAATATACTACAATCCCTACACTTGAGAGATGATTTTCCCTTCACACAGCTCAGCCTTCAACCTCCATTAGCACATACAAGTCACCGTGACTTAACAAGAATGTTGTTTCAGTCAGGGTCTTGGTATATTTAGGCAGATTTACATTGCAGACATCTCAGCTTTAGCCTCCAATCAGTCACTGTATTTTGTGCTGAGTGCTGCAGACTTATTGGGTTTGGCTGGAACCTACTTGACTGTAGATTTTGGCCTCTTCTGTGGACAACAGTGCTATTAATACATCAGAGGAGGTTCAGAAATGGAAATCTACAGGGCTTTGTTCTTGCATCCAAGTTTTAGACAGAAGAAGGAGTACAAGTGGTTTGTTTTAGTCATCCAGGAAGAAGTTGGCAGGGGTCGATGAGTAAAGGGGGTCAACTCCACCGAAAACTGCTGGTGGTGCTGTGTTAAAGCTTACAGGGGGAGATTTTCCCCTTAAACTTGTGCTAAATTCATAAAAATGAGTTCTGAATCCTGCTTAGAGTGTGTATTAAGAAAATGTACATTGTAACCTGTTGCTCTTTGGCTTCAGGGAAAGTACATGGACATCGAGTTTGACTTTAAAGGAGATCCCCTGGGTGGCGTCATCAGTAACTGTGAGTAATACTAATATTGATTTTTTATAGGTCTTTTGGAAGTCTGTTATGATAAAAATGTCCATTTTACATTTTCAGAGTTGTATTTTGTGTCAATTCTACCAGCAGCACATTTAAACGTTTATCATCCTAACACCATGCTCTTTAATTTAGAACACATTTTCAAGTGAATTAAATGCCTAAAAATACTCAACTGCAACAATCTCATTCCAAATGAATAAACTGCTGATTTCGACTGGCGACAGCTCTCTTCTGTCACTTTATCTTGCCTCTGTTCACATTGTTTTGTCTGTATGGCCTTCTGTGGAAGAGGTCACAGAAACAAAGAGAGTAGCTCATGGCCTAAAGCACAAATGATCCTCTGTCTGTTGTCCTGGGTTAGTCCAAAACAGGGGACTCTCTGTCTTTTAAGAAGTGCCATGGGATAGCTTCTGACAGGATTGTTTCAGTGGTTACTTGACAGTGATCTTACAGGGCTGAGTAATCTTTGCTTCACAGCTCTTATCTAATTCAGCTTTATCGTACATTAAAAGGTCCTTGCAACGGACATTAACCTGCTGTATTTAGCAAAAAAAGAGTGGTAATAGAATGGTAGGGTTGATTTGGCAATCTGAAGGCCAAAGTCTTTAGACAAGAGCACATTGTTGACTCTTCCATAGCACTAAATGCCCCTAAGCATGCCTTATTGCAACAAACAGGAAACCTCTCAAGAAAGCAATAATGTGGCTGAACATCTTGTCTGAACATCATGTAACAGATGGCCTCGCTGGATCTAAAGATGAGACTTTAAAAAAGAAATAGAGGGGCAGATTCCGAAAACAGCACATACATCTGTCTGTTATCTTCACACATTCAGCCTGCAATTATTTTATACTGGATAGTGTATTTTTGATTTGTAATGTTGTGAGAACATTAACTCATTACTGTACTTGAGTACAGAGTTTTTCTTCACAGATAAAACAAATAAGTTGACATTCCTCTTTTAAAGTCTCCGAGAGATGGTTTGTGAGCGGGCTAATTAAATGTTGTCATCCAGCTAGTTGTGCTACTGAAGAGGCACTGGTGCAGCCTCAGATACAGAAGTCTCCACGCAGCCTCTAATTAAGTCACACTCAGTCTAACAGAAGTGATGGGTTCCCCTCTGATCAGATACTGTTGCACTTGGTGTTTGCCCAGAAGAAAGAGCAGTTTGGTATCCTTGCATGATTCCTGCACATTCTATTTCAGGTGTGCCAACGACTATTGTTATGGTAACCCACGAGAAATCCGTAAGCACAGTTGGGATTCCTTAATGCACCTCGGGGGGGTGAGCCCCATGGTTGACTATAACCAGCTGGTCCACGCTTTTCTCTAAAGACTCTTGAATCAGGCTTTTGTTGTGGTATGCGAAATTTCATTGTTTTCCTTTCTGCCATCCGTTCTTCTTTTAGATCTGCTGGAGAAGTCACGTGTGGTGAAACAGCCACGAGGAGAGAGGAACTTCCACATCTTCTATCAGCTTCTGTCTGGTGCCTCTGATGACACACTCAGTAAGACATTGAAACACTGAAAGGTTTTTTTGTTTTTTTTTTTTTTTTTCCAGTTGGTTGTACAGAGAGAAACTAAACCTGGTGATATTCGATGTTTCCTAACATCTGGAAGCACCTCTGTGCTACTGTTTGTTGTAAGCCTTGAAATGTTTCCTGCAGAATCACAGCTGCAGGAGCACATGGCCAATGCATTAATGCCTTTGTCTTCCTTCCCAACAAACAGTGCTGGGAACAAGGACTAGCTGCTAAACCTGCCCTTGCTATTTGCTTTTCTTTGGACAGACGGCATTGTTTCATGCCCTTAGTGCGGGAGCAACAATATAATGGTCATGGAGTCCAGCGTGTACAAATAGGAAGTGCTTGATTCAGCTGTAGCTAATGCACACGCTAATGAAATGTGACACATGAGGAATGTATTATTATCCACTGCTTGTTAGGAGGGGCTTTTAAGTGGGGAATTTGATGTTCTTGATGGGCTTTCATGGCGTAGAAGTGGTGTTTGGAGATGAGAAGTTTGTTATTAGATGCCTTTTGCACATATTAAGTGCTAGTGATTTTTCTTTTTAATCAGCACCTGCCAGAGGTGAGCATAACATGTCATTTTGTATTCAGTGTAAATGAGGTTTAAAGTGCTTTTAACCAAGCTGCTATAAACAAATGTAGTCAAAGTGCCAACCACATGGTTTGTTTGCTGCAGAAAAGCTGAAGCTGGAACGAGACTTCAGCAAGTACAACTACCTGAGCTTAGACTCGGCTGTGGTCAGCAAACTGGATGACGCAGCCAGCTTTAGGACAGTCAGGGTAAGTATTTCACACACCCATCTGGGCGGGATCAGCAGCTGAGTAGACTTTATAACCAAATCACAACTGGAGTCAAAACAAACACCACCTGCATGGTCCAGTGGTGTTGCATCATGATGCTCTAATCTAAATCCTGTTCAAATGGTTGAAGCCATCTGATTTGTCTTTATCTGCGTAACATAACAACATGAGCAAGATGTAGAAGTCACGTCTCCTGAATCTGAAAGCCCTCATGAGCAAAAAGGTGAACTCTGAACTGAAGCAAAGTGTGAACTAGCAGATTTGCACTGATTACGTCTAGACCAGAACAAATGTAGCACTCGGTCTGCAACCTATGGCCATACGACAGTATCAAAGAAACCCAGAAGAAACTTTGAGGAAACCCAGATGATGTCTACCACCTCTGGCTTTGTGCACACCTGTAAGATCCTTGCTGCTGCTGCTTCTTATCAGGAGCACACTTTGACCATTCTCTTTCCCGTAATTGTTTGAGGCCTGCCCCAGCATGCGGTGCAAGATTATTGCATATGCCTAAGCGGGCACCTCCATGTCATATCCTACTTGTTTTCCTGCATTTCACATCCTGCCTCTGATCACCACTCACAATGACTTTTACTGTATTCTTAATGCAGCTGCATTTTACTACCAGAAAAAGCTGCTCTAAACACTGAGTCCGTCACAGAGCATTCACTGAATTAGAGGTTTGGTAATAAGACAGATATCTAAAAAAAAATACAGATAAATAAAGCCCGACAAGCCATTTCTGTGAAATTCATTATAACTTCATTGTTGCAGAAATAATCTTTTTTTTAATATATATATATCTATATATAGATATAGATATAGATATCTATATATATCTATATATAGATAGATAGATAGATAGATATCTATATATATCTATATATATATAGATATATATATATGTAGATATATAGATATATATAGATATATATGTGTGTTTGTGTGTGTGTGTGTGTGTGTGTGTGTACTTATACTTTTGCAAACAAGAGTCGATTTTTCTGACTTGGTAACATCCGTATGTTTGTTTTTGGTTTTCCCTTCCCAGAATGCCATGCAAATCGTGGGTTTTATGGAGGATGAAATGCAGTCTGTGCTGGAGCTGGTGGCAGCCGTGCTGAAGCTTGGCAACATCGAGTTCAAGCCTGAGTCACGCTGCAACGGGATGGACGAGAGCCGCATCAAGGACAAAAACGGTGAATTTCCCAGGCGATGAGACTCTTAAGCGTTTCATAACACGGCACCCACTCAGTTTTAGATCGGATTAAAATACCTGTTATTCATTTTCTAATTTCTCCAGAAATTTTGATCCCTCCCTCTCCTTTTTTTTTTTTTTGCAGACACTGATCTATTTGTCTTTTATGATTTGCATGAATTCAGAGTTTTCCTCTCCAGGCAAATATAGGTTTTACATATTAGAGCATTATATGTAAGGGATTATTTTTTACTTTCACTTTCTTCTTAATTGACCTCAGCTTTGTGTCCAGTCATCACAAACAACAACCAGAGTTTTGGTTTTCTTTTCCTTACTGCAGCATATTTTTGTTGTGCATTTGCAGATTTGAAAGAGATGTGTGAGCTCCTGGGAATCGAACAGTCTGTTCTGGAGAGAGCCTTCAGCTACCGCACAGTGGAGGCTAAACTGGAGAAAGTGTCCACTACCCTGAACGTGGCCCAGGTCAGAGAGGAAGTTTGGCTCTTTTAATGTCTGTGCATACGTCGCCACCGGCACGCCCCTGTCCCACTTGTAACACCCACTGCCCACACGCATGCACGCGATGTACATAAAAAATATAAAGGGCCACTTCTTCTGCCTGACTGGCCCTTCTGGGTGTCGATTCTAATCCATCTCAGGGCAAGAACATTTTTCTATTATAGATGAGACACAGTTCTCTTGGAGACCCAAATGTAGGTCATGTTTTAGAGGTTATAGGGTTCAGAGTGATGACACAAATATCAGAGGTGCCCCAAGGACGGGCCACCTGTATCCAGTAGAGGGACGACAATATTATTCCCTGATTGTTTCAATCCTATAATAGACATTTCTAGTTTTGCAGAATATTAAATCCACTCTTTCTCTATGTTTATGATTACACTGTTAAATAATTTTTTAATGCCTTTCAAATTTGTATAAATGCATTTTTTTTTCAGGCGTACTACGCCAGAGATGCACTTGCCAAAAATCTCTACAGTCGTCTGTTTAGCTGGCTGGTTACCCGGATCAACGAAAGCATTAAAGTGAGTAATGCTCCCCCGCCCCCCGCCAACATATTTTTAATTTAGTTGATTCCGTAGATCCTTGTGCTTTCACACTGGAGACACATGACAGGATTGGCAATTTTCTAATTTGGTCAAAACTGTCTTCCCCTCAGGCACAAGCTAAAACTCGCCACAAAGTCATGGGCGTGCTCGACATCTATGGGTTTGAGATATTTGAGGTAAGACGACGGGAATCCCGCCCTCAATGTTCTGATTATTCTGTGAAGACAGACTTTGGCCAACCGCACGTAAAAGGATTTTGCCTAGGGCTGCTTGCGTGCGCGTTTGGGTACCTGTGAGGAGCTTATCATTGCTGACTATGGGCTGATAAATCCACGTTTAGATCAGATTAGTTCAGCTTTATTGCTCCCCCCGGGGAAAATTATTTTTAGTGCCAATGTATTTTCAGCATTAAAAATGAGCTTTTCACAGTAGGAGAGACTGTCAGAGCATGAAACAACTGGTCAATATACACAATATGTGTGCTGTATGTTCCTCAGCATACATGCAGGTTGTGTTTTTTCACAGCATTTGGGCAAATGTGTGCATGTACGCAAGACCATTTGAGAGCACCATACTGAAATGTTTCTCGACACCACTGGTCCCACTGCCGATGTGCATGTTTTTTTTCATATCCCTGCTCGTTCACCCCTCTCACTCACAAATCCTCCCTCTCCTCTGACTGTTGTGTTGTCTGGGTCACCAGGACGGAGTAAGTAACACGCGTAACAGCCTGTTTGCTGTGCCAACATGCATGCTGTTTTCCAAAACATCCCAGCGCATTAATTCAGCTTTGTATCGAGATGGTTCAGGGTTTCTGGTGTGTGGCAAAGCTTTAGAGCTGCAAAGATGCTAAAGAAGCCTTTGCATCATTTGCAGAACCCCCAGCTGATAGTTTATTGGGACCACCTAGCTAATACTGAGGCAGTATCATACAGCAGCCTTGGGATTAACTGTTTCAGGAATGCATCTATTAACTATTAAAGCTCATTTTATAAAATGTGTATGACAAGTGTGTTTACCAACTTGTCCATCTTATTTATACTGACTAGATTTTAATTTATATATAACAAGGCTCTGCTTTGAGGCTGCTTTAGCTCTAGCAAGGTGTAGCTAATAAACTGCCGATAATGCAAAAATTTGTGTTTCTCAATTTGATTTCTTGTCCTAATTTCCAGTTTTTGGTTATGCACTTCATTTTCTTTCTAAGAGTTAGAGGAGTTTTAGTGCTCTTGTAGTATATTAAATTACCCAACTCCTACAACTCTTTAATGATCTCACTCTTAGAAGGAACAAAAAGAGTGTATTGCTCAAAATGTGGAAAAACAGCTTTTTAATATATAAATTAGAATAATGGATGCTTATAATAAGCATCCATAATGATAATATAGACACCTAATTATTCTCATAATAACACAGGTTACAATTTTTATAACAAGATGAATGTATAGCAGTGTCATTCATCCCATATTACATAATATTTAAGAAATATTTGCCAACAGTTAATTAGCTGAAATAAGCTAATATGTACTGTAACCATTTCCTGCCTTTTCCTTATACTCATTAACAATGCTGCATAATTTGCTCTGCCACACTGCAAATGCTATACAGTGATGGTTAAAGGAACATGGCAAAAAAACTCAAAGGTTTCACACTCACCAGACCCCAGTCTAATTTTGCATTCAGGGCCATCTTTAAACTCATTTCGTTGAAATATTTAATTGACATTTTACATGTAGTTTTGGGCGACTCAGTCCAATATAGGTGAATGTAGGTGCATTTCCACTGCCTGAGTTCCTGGTAAATACTGAGGGCAGGAACTCTACAGGAATAGTTCCTCTCACTTGGCCCTCCTTATGGTCGTGTCTCCACTAGGGTAGGGGTAGGACACCCTCGGCGACATCACAAGTTTCTATCGCCACGTAATCATTATATGATACTTTTGACTACGACATCAATAGGGTGAACCGCCAAAAGCACAAATCATAACAAAGAAAACAACAATGAGGAAAGTGGTAAACAGTTTTTCTGGATCGTGTGTTGGTGTACATGGCCTTGGATGCTATTAAAGAGAGGAGAAGCAGCGTCTTGTTGGGCTAATGCTCCTCTGCTGCTGGGTTCCATGTTACATCCTGCTCTAGCTTTAGCCAATCAGCACAGATTAAACCTCAAACCCCTCGCAGGAGTTTTTTGGGAACGATCTAAGTGTCTTCCCTGGAGCAGGGGCAAAGTTAGGCCCCGTAAAAGTTCCTGTAGCGGTCCTGCGGGGGAGGTTCTTGCAGTGGAGACACGCACCAACAACTCCAGCCCTGTAAAATTACACTGATGTTCCTGCACTGGAAAGACAACAAGGGAGTTCTCACATACTTCCCAGTCAGGTAGTCACACCATTAACCTCATGAATATTTCTAAAATGGCTCCTACCTCAAGCTGCTATAACCTTCTTGTCATAAAACAACAGTTTCAGCTGAAATATTTTAGTCTTACGATGCCAGTCTGTTATAATTCATTCTGGTATCTGCTGCTACTTAGGGATAGGTGTGTGTGTGTGTGTGCGCGTGTGCGTGTGTTCAGAGATGAAGATGAAGTGAACTTCTTTGTAAGATAACTCTCGGATAACACAATACTTGGATCAAACTAAACACGCTGCGCTAACCATTTTGGCAAGAACGTGTTAATTTAACCAAGCGCACATTTACATAATTTGCCACCAAGCATGACAAACCAGTGAATGGTCGTAATTGATGAAAAAACTGATATAAAAATGTTAAGAAAAACTCAATTTCTGGTTGAAGCTTTTTTTTTAATGTTTACTATCTAATGAAGTTTGATGTTTACAGGAACCTCTGCTAAGGTTTTACAGTCTAAGATAGCATAGGTAAATATGTTATTGAATATAAATGTTTGTGGAGCAAAGGGAATGAGCTGGACTTTATAGTTTGCCCAAGGTGATTATAAATGTTCCTGTATTGTATGAACAGCTCTGACACCTGGGGAAAGGTGTCGGTATGTGCAGGCAGAAAAGATCATTTGAAATGTTTGCCTGTGCATCAGACATGGTTAGAGGTATTATCAGTAAAGTTTAGTTTTTGGATCACAACTAAATCTACAGTCATTTCCAAGAATGGACAAAGATGCAGGAACATTAGTATTAAGTTCAGTCACGAGAACATTTTATATTACTTTTTTAGCCTTAGCAAAATTAGAAATTCCATTATAGTGACAAAGTTTATTGTCGTATTTCATTAGGTGGTCACAGTTTCATTAACATTATTCTCAAAGTAATTGAAAAAGTAATTTAGTTGCATGCCCCTGTAGCCTGTTAACTCTATTTTTATTATTTGAACAGGATAACAGCTTTGAACAGTTCATCATCAACTACTGCAACGAGAAACTGCAGCAACTTTTCATCGAGCTGACTCTGCGCGAAGAGCAGGAGGAGTACATCAGAGAGGCACGTGTGCATATTTGCATTCAGTCATTTGTATAATCCATGGCACGACTCATCAGTTACAAGATACAAATCAGCCAGCTTGGAGCGGTAGCAACACTCTGATACCTGTAGTTATAATCTGTGTTTGCGTTGGTACTTAATCATCGTCTCAGGCCCTGTCAAGTCACTCATCTGTTTAACCTCTGGAGCATTTTCACAGAAACCTCCATTTTTCCCCTTGAAACCAAATGCAATGTTTGCTTCATTCCATCCTGTCTCCATCGTCCATCACGCTCGGCGTTCATTCAGCCCCACTCCCCTTCGCGGGGTCCCAGGCGGAAGTGATCCCTTACTCCCCTCTCACTGATGGAGCTTCAGGCTCTGTTTGTTTTCAGAGCTGTGTGTGTGTGGGTGATGCAGCGGTGACCCCGCAGCCCCTCCCTCACTAACAGCACCACCAGTGATATTCCTCTGCTGGCCCCTGTCCAGTATACTCCATGGGAAAATACCAGTGCTGGAGAAATGATGAAGGACAACCAATCAGTGATTTGGCAATTCACCCCCTCAGTTGAAGCCACACCCCCTCAAAATGTCTTTCTTTACATCAAGTGAAGCAGTTTGCTTCACTCTGTTCTCTTCTTTATTATATGCACAATGGAGTTTGTTTTTACTCTTTTTAAATGGCTTTGTGTGAGACTTTGCAAGCCTAATCATGACTTATTGCCTTTCTTTATGTAACTACTAAACCAGTGCTGAAAAGTAAAAGTGAAAGAAAACTTTTCAGGCCAGTTTGAGTCAGCATGGAAAGAAAAAGCAGGTTGTTAGGCCTGAATTATAGAGAAGCTATTGTCCGTCTGACCTTCATTCCTTTTGTTACAGGGCATCGAGTGGACAAACATTGAATATTTCAACAATGCCGTTATCTGCGACCTTATTGAGAATGTGAGTTTCCCAGTTCTCCCACTGCCAACCAATTTAGCTGCAATCATCAGTTCACAAAGATGGAAAACAGCGCAAATATTTGGAGTATGCAATGCTTTGGGATTTGAAATCCATTCCATGTTTTGTGTCCCCCCTCCTTCTCCTCCTCCTCCTCCTCTTCCTCCTCCTTCTCCTCTTCCTCCTCCTCCTCCTCCTCCTCGGTCCAGAACCAAAATGGCATCTTGGCCATGCTGGATGAGGAGTGTTTGAGGCCAGGAGCAGTCACCGATGAGACGTTTCTAGATAAGCTGAACACCATTTGTGCTGGACACCAGCACTTTGAGAGTCGCCTCAGCAAGAATTCAAAGTTCCTGACTGACCACAGCCTGCCGCACAACTGCTTTCGCATCCAGCACTACGCTGGCAAGGTACAGGATGCTGATCTCCCAGAACTGAGACAGTTCTACACTAGATAAACAGTGTAGGGAAACACAGCAAAATATAAACAACAGATATGGAAAGAAGTTGTTTGGGGTTATGCCTTTTTCTCCTCTTCAAATGGAGGTAAAAATAGGAATCCATTTAAAAAAGAAGTTACAATTAATAAACAATTGAGCATATAGTGGAAATTTTGCAGCAGCCCTTTGTTAATTACTGTGTTTTCCTCTGGTTGATATAAAGGTGCTGTACCGTGTCGAGGGCTTTGTGGACAAGAACAATGACCTGCTGTACCGCGACCTGTCACAGGCCATGTTCAAGGCCACCCACAGCCTCATCAGACAGCTGTTCCCTGAGGGCAACCCAGCCAAAGTCAACCTGAAGAGGCCGCCAACGGCTGGCTTTCAGTTCAGAGCCTCCGTCGGTACACTGATGAAGAACCTGCACACCAAGAACCCAAACTACATCCGGTAAAGCTGTTCATATGGCAAGGGTATTAGCCTGCCAACGAATGTAATGGTGCAATTAATTGAAGCTCCGCCTGTACTTGTTACCAAGGTGCAGATATTGGTAATCTGGAGAGATTTGTCTCCATCATCCTCAATTTATATAAGGGGCATTTCTTTTTGAAAGAAGTCAATATGAATTGTGATTTGTTTCATTCTGTCGTCCTAATCTTGAGTTATGTGAGTAACCCACTGTCTTACATCACAGGTGTATCAAACCCAATGACAAGAAGGCCCCCCACATCTTCACCGAGTCCCTGGTCTGCCACCAGGTGCACTACCTTGGCCTCATGGAGAACGTTCGTGTGAGGAGGGCAGGATACGCCTTCCGCCAGACCTACGAGCCTTGTCTGGAACGCTACAAAATGCTCTGCAAACCAACCTGGCCCCACTGGAGAGGGCCTGCCAGGTAATGCCGCCGTTTACCCCGAATCAGCAGCTAATTGTTTGGCTGCCGAGAGGGAGTGTGAAAGAGATTTTGTCAGTGGATGCTTGCCAAAACACTTTGTGAGAAAATACAAGCTTGGCCACGGAGGAATGCTCTCAAGTGTCTTTAACTAAAGCTCTGAACCCCAGAGTGTGCCCAGGGGAGTGGCTGTGCCCTGCACTAATAAGCTGCAGTGGAAGCGGTCAGCTCCCAGGTGTGATGGTATGAATGTGAAGCAGGTTGTCGGCATGGAAAAAAGCTGAAATACACTTAAAACGAAAAACAAACCCTGGAAGCCACAGAGAATAGGGCGAAATTTCACCAGGTTATTCTGCATTTTGACATATACCGTCATTTATCATTAGACAACAAAGCATTACCTAAAGGATGCATGTCAAACATTTGGGACTTCTAAAGAAAAAACCTTGTGCACCCACAGCTAGCAAGCATAGTGCAATGAGTGGCAGGAGCGTTATATTTGTAGCGATGAGTGAGGAAAGTACACATTATGATATATACAAATACACTAATTTATGTTGTAAAGCTTTAATGAAAGTAAAATGTTGGTCACAGAATTGAACAACAAATTAAAATGAAAAACAATGATAAACAAAAGAATAAATTGAAATAAAAGGTGCAGTGTTCACTTCCTGGTTGCAGTTCATTATACTGCATATTGCAATCTTGTTTTGACTACAGTAGAGCCTCAAACAAGCTGTTCTTCAGTTTTTTTTACTGCTCTCACATCAGTGCCCTCTCAGAAAGGACCCGTAGTCACGCCAGCGGCTCCAGCCCTCAGTAGACATGAATCATTCCTTCTCTGCACCACAACATGTCCAGACACTCTTATCGTTCTCCTGTGTTCAGTACAGCCCGAGCTTGGCATGTTTCGCCCTGTGTACTGGGGAAGGCACAGATTCTGTCTGCTCTATCACCCATCACTATCTTGTTCAGCTGTTTCTCAGTGTTCTGTCAGGTTCATTCATGCTGCGATCATCTTGAGCTAATCTTTGTGGACTTTTGCCTTTGTGTTATTTGTGGCCAATTGAAATGTCAAGTATGCAAGGGGTGACACACGTGACCCCTCTGGCTCTCCATAGGGAAGGAGTGAAGGTGCTGATGACCGACCTCCAGGTCCCAACAGATGAGTTCTCCTACGGACATTCCAAGATCTTCATCAGGAACCCAAGAACGGTACCGATCAGATAAGGCAGAAATCAGTTTTCCAGCTCACTCTGACTTCTCTGCGTTCAGAGGAACTGTTTTCTCACAGAGACAACAAAGGGTGGGCTGCGCATGGTGCTCCCCCCTCTGCCTTCCCACTTCAGCAATTAGCATGTAATCAGCTCTCTAAAAACACATGGTTTCACTTAACAGTGTAACATGGGAAATGAATAGCTTTAGTCGGCCCGTAAAGACTCTTCGAATCCTAAAGCCTGTGCTGTTGGAGTGGACTTTCTCCCCACCCAGGAAAAGACCAAACAAAGCTTGCAATAACACTATCTCATACCAGGAGAGTAATTGCTTTTTTCTATCTCATCTACTTATCTCAATTATATGTGCAGCTGTGAAATCGACGCACAGAGCTGAGTAGATTTTAATTTGTGCTTGCAGACAGTTTCTTTCTAGCTGTTTGTGTGTGTGTGTGTGTGTGTGTGTGTGTGTGTGTGTGTGTGTGTGTGTGTGTGTGTGTGTGTGTGTGTGTGTGTGTGTGTGTGTGTGTGTGTGTGTGTGCGCGCGCGCGCTGCAGACACACAGTTTGTTTTTGCTTTACATAAAGTTGTTTTACCTCTGCATTTACATATAATCTGGTAAATAAATGACAAAGCATATCTAAATTCATTTTATATTAATTGTGCTAAGTTAAAGATAATATCTTTAAAGAACAGTATTCCCTGAATAACTCATTAAGCATTGGAGAAAATCCCACAAAAAAGGGTCAGAATTTGACTAATTCATGTAAAGTGTTTCTTTGTTGAATAAAAGTATGCACCTTCAGAAAGTGCTGAAATAATTTTATAATCAAAACTTGAAGAAATCGCTTGATTGGTAGATTCAATGATGAGGTGGAATTCCTAACAGGACTGTTTCAGCCTTGCAAAGTTCAAGTGGTTTGTTCCATATGCGGCATGTTTGTTGAGCCTGTGGTCATGCATTGTGATGAATTTCTCTCCACATTCCCTCAGCTGTTCTTCCTTGAGGAGAGGAGGAGACAGTGCCTTCAAGACCTGGCCGCCCTCATTCAGAAAATCTATCGTGGATGGAAGTGCCGCACCTACTTCCTGCTGCTGAAGAGGAGTCAGATAGTGGTGGGAGCTTGGTACCGTCGATATGCGGTGAGGCTCTTTACAGGCATGGATGTGGTTCAGTTCTTTTCGCTGAAAACTATAAACGAGCACTGAAAACAAGAACAATAGTTTGTATAGAAGAGGTTAGAAAGTTATCATTTTATCGCAAAACCACTTCAGCTTTTGACCATCACTGTTCCTGTACTCTTACAGCAACAAACAAAATACCAGAAGATCAAGCGCGCCACCACCGTGGTGCAGTCCTACACCAGAGGGTGGCAGGTGGGCAGCTTCCTCCGAATCTTCACAACGTCCGGCTTCGCAACAAGAAACCAGTGTTAAGAGGCTTTTATGTTTCATGTTCCACCAGGCCCGCCAACTCCTGAGAGAGCTGAAATACCACAAGAGGTGTGAAGAAGCAGCGACCACCATCGCAGCTTACTGGCACGGCACACAGGTACTGGAGTCACGGCGGGAGGTGTTGATTGTAACAGCGTGCTCGGCCTGGGTTCCTCACAGGCTTCAGATCCATCTTTCTGTTTGAACCTTTGGCTCGTCTGCTCTTCCTGCCTAACGGCCTGATGGTGTGACAGAGATTCTTTAACGAAGCTCGCCCTGAATATCGCCGCTGCCGTTTCCTTTTTAATCCTACCTTATTTTGCTGATCACACAGCTGCCATTTCTCCTCCCCCGGCCCCCCCTCCCACTGCTCTCGTTATCACTTTCCTTTCATTTTCTCTTCACACCCTCAACCTGTCTCGCGAAACACCCACGACATCCCGACAGGCTCGGACGGAGCTGAGACGTCTAAAGCAGGAAGTGCGGAATAAACACGCTGTGACAGTAATTTGGGCATACTGGCAGGGAACTAAGGTATTTCAGCCCCAGCTGTGGTGTCTTCTGTCCCGCTGTCTTGTCGTTCCTGTTCACCGTGTCCCGTTGCTATCCCAGAATCCCCGGCTGAGTAGTGTAGCAGCTCCTCTGAATGAGACGTTTTACAATCCGATGGCCTAATTAACGGACTTTGCTGTCTTTTAGATTCCCGTTTTCTATTGTGGAAATCCAGATTATCCTTAATTTTTCATTCCTCTTTTGAGTCTCGCCATAGATCACATCCAGAAGTTTACAAACTCCATGTCATTTTATTTCTAGCGTCTTAAGTGTCTGGGATTTGCAAAGTTAGACCTTTGCACACTCTGACATTTTACAAACAACTTATTTCACTCTGAGATCATGTGTTAAAAAAGGCGCCGGTCCCCTTCTTAAGCCAGAGTCTCTGACCTCTGAGTGTTGATGTGTTCGTGCCATCTCTTGCTGTGTCAGTGTGTCCTCAACAATGCATTTTTCCCATTAGCTCTGATGGGACGGTTAAGTTTTCATTGTCTCAGAAATTAATGCTCCCCCCACAACTGCCACCGCTTCTCATCAGGCCCGGAGAGAGCTGCGTCAGCTGAAGGAGGAGGCGAGGAGAAAGCATGCCGTATCGGTTATTTGGGCCGGCTGGCAGGGCACCAAGGTATTTTAGGAAGCCTGTTGACTTGATTGTGTGACTCGCCGCCTCCCTCGACACCCCC
>BJFM01000078.1:62614-76873 GCA_016586285.1 Arothron firmamentum
ATTTCTATCACTTTAATTATCAATAAGCTTAACATACTTGCTCCAAATAAATAAAGGAGTGTCAAATTTAAGTCCAGGTTAAGAATAAATATGCATTTATTTATTATTTTATTATGTTTTATTTGATCTTGGGTTTGAAAGGATCCTTCCGTTGTGATATTGACATGTCACTTAAAGACCACTCATCTCATATAAAAGCAATATTTATCACATATGAAACACCTGAAAGAGAAGCACTGCTTAATCTACAGTGTTTTCATTGAGGTATAATGGTTCTCTATACTAGTTTATTACCCTGTTATGTTATTAAAGTAATATCCCGACACTTCGGATAAACTGAGATATACTGTACTGGCAGGAAAACAGGTACAGGCTGGCAGAAGGAATCTAAATAATGAGCACTGCCTGCTTTAAATGTTTGGCATCTGCACAACTTCACAAAGCATTATTTTCTTATCTAACCTGAGGAAAATATAATCTCTCTACTGCTGTTTTGTCCCTATTTCCCCCACTTAGCCATGCAGGGAAGTTTGCTTGGGAAATGTCGGAGACCCAGGACGGCTTTCACCAGCCAGCAGCTGCTGGAATTAGAAAACCAGTTCAAGCTCAACAAGTACTTGTCCAGACCGAAGCGCTTCGAGGTGGCCACTTCGCTCATGCTGACTGAGACACAGGTGAGGCAACTGCAGGTCTGTGGGGTGTATTGTCTTATATGCTATTGTTTTCTGACAACTCTGTCTTTGCAAATGAGTGTATTTTTCTTTAGAAACCACACAAAAGAAAAGTTGGAAAATAGGTAGCCAAATACATAACAAGTATTGTGGTCATTCAAGGCAGGATCTTGTTATTTATCATTATCTTCTATCTCTTCTATAACTTTTTTTTTTTTTTTTTTAATCCTGAGCAGCTAATTATGTTCAACACTTTCACTTTGCTTTCAATTAGGTCAAAATCTGGTTTCAGAACAGACGCATGAAGTGGAAGAGAAGTCGTAAAAGCAAAGAACAAGCAGCACTGAATTCTCCTCTGACAGACCTGAGCATGGATGTACACGGTATGAAGCCTCAGAATGACTCTCACAGCTCCAGCCTGGAAGATGAAGAAGAGTTTGAAGGGGAGGAAAACGATAAAAAAGAGGAGACGAGAGCACTCAGGGGAGGATCTTTGCCCCCTGTTGGTTTTCTGAGGAATGGGACATTGAACTACAGCTCTTACTCAGAGGAGGAGCTGGAGGAGGGAAGGGCACAAGCGAGAACTGTGGTTTTAGCATGAAATACATCAAGCGTTTACCAATAATGTTGCTCTTAATAAAGCAACACATAAAGCAGTGCAGAGCACAAACATCACAGAGTGGATACCCCCCNNNCCCCCCCCCCCCCCCCCCCCCCCGCTTGCATACTGTATGTGTGTAGAGCTCTTAAATTAAAATATGTTGAGATTTACACACTGGACTGTAGGAGAAATATAGGTATTTTATTGTGTCATGACTTGTAGTCCAACTGCCTTTATAAATATGCAAATTATTTAAACTATATGCTTAATTTTCTGGAGCAAGAGTACAAAAAGAAGCTCACACGCCCAGTCCAATTCTCATTTATTTATAAATGTGTAAATTGCATAGCTAGCACTTGATGGTAGCAGTGAGGAAATGCATTGAAAATTGCTGTTACTTTATTATCAGCTCATCTATTATAAATCCTGTATAAAATTCCACTTTTTACATTTAATTTATGAAAAAAAAAAACTACAATATAATGGAGCTTTATGGTTGGCTTTAAATGTTAAAGATATTGAGGTAATGGAAGAGAAGGCAAATGTCCTTGACCATATACTATTCTGTTTATTTTGGTTTATACTCTTGTCTTGCATGTTATTTCTAGTAATTGAGATATTGCTGTCAACATGTCCTTCCATTTTGAAAAGCCATCTTTTGTTAAGCATGTTATGCATTCATTACAACTTTATAGAATGTAATATATTTAGATTAAAAGCAAATTACTGTTTATGTGTATTGTAGGTACAAAATAAAAAGGAAGCATACCTTGGGTAAATTTGTGGAAAATCTAATTAAGTTCACATTTACGCACCTTTATGGGCCGATACAGCTGTAGACCTTCTGGGCTTTGACTAATTAAATTTAATTAAATAAAGACTTTTCGCGAAGAGCAACCGTCCCTTCTCGGTTTCCGTACTGCCCGTTGTTGCCGTGGTAACACAAACGAACGTGTGTCGCCAACTTATGCCGCTTTTCCACTGGTACCTAATCAGCGCGACTCGACTCGACTCCGCCCGGTTTGGAAGCTTTTCCACTATACTGTATGTACCAGGACCGAGCAGGTACTCTTTTAACGACTTTTTTCGCTGAATGTAGCGACTTTTCAAATCGTGTTGGCGACTTAATTTGCGATTAGCGACAAACGTTTCCTGGTGTTACTGGAGTCCGTGTCGCTGTTTTGGAGACTGACGTAAAACCACGTGTTGTTCTGCTGCTAACTATCCTCAGCGAGCAGCGGGTGCTGCCGTGAGGTCCCCCGCCGTGTCAAAGCACTCACAGACGGTCAGGCTGCATCAGCCTCCCGCAGCAGAACCAGATGCGGTCGGAGAAGAGCCGCACTCCGCACTGCAAATGCGCAAGCTGCTGCTGATCCATCCCACCCTGGGATCAGAGTGCTGGGGTGACGTGACCTTGAGTCTAAAGGGGTGAAAAATCGCTTTAAGTTTTGTCTCAAAAAAGAAGCTTTGACGTTTGACCTTTCAAAGATCAAAGGAGCTTTGATTCAAAGCAATATGGCATATTACAGCTAGTTACATTGTATTACAACTTTCTTCTATATTGCTGTTGTTGATTAACTTCAACCATTGTGTCAGCAACAATAGAAAGAATTAGAAAATACATTAAAGGTATTGGAATAAACCTTTCCGTTGTATTGTCAGTCGATGCACCCCCCCTCCATATGTGACTGAATGGTGTGAAGTGTGTCAAACTGGTTAAATGTAATGTCTTGTATGTCAGGTTATGGGAAGCACCAGACAAAGCAGTTTAATAATTGAAACATATTTTACGATTAATTCAATGAATGCATTCTCTCTTTTCCAGTCATGCTAGCTGAGGATGAGCATCCTGATGTACTTTGTTCTGGTTCACCGTGGAAACAGCTCTCCCCTGAGAGAGATGTCAAAGTAATTAACATTTAAATACAATTACCTAAATAAAAACAGCTTGTCTATCAGTATAGTAAAAATTAAGCTATGAGTCACTTTTTCTTCAAAGTTAATTTATTCCTATAAGCCTAGTTAAATCCCCCCAAAACAGATAACATTACAGGAACTTTCCAGGATCTTTACTAAAAAACAGGCAGTTTTTAGACAACTATATGAAGCTCTAGTATCTAATGTGTATTTTAAAGCTATATATTTGTTTTTTTCAATACTTAACATTTACCCCACATCACCAGAGGCAGCGGGATGGGAAGACCCAGCAACAGACAACCAGCCAAAGAAGTGACAGTCTTGGGTTTAAAATTGAGTCAGAATTGGTCTGGGAGGACTGGAACCTCGAAGGGGAGTTCACCAAAACCTTAGTATTAAAGAATATTCATAGTAAACAGAGGCTGATTCGTGTCAGGTAGATATACGTGTGATTATTCAGACAGCATACAGTTGAAGTCCACTGTTAAAAAATCCATGCGTTTACTGTACATCTGTCTCCTATTTTACCTCTTACTCTTTCCCAGGCCTCCTGCGACAGAGTTTTTTACTGTATTGACTCAAGGAACAGTCTTTCTCAGCCCAGGGACATCTTGCTCAATTCCAGTCAGATTTAAACCTCTCCAGATAACACAGGTACTACACAACAGTCCTTGTGATTTATTCTTTACTTCAGCCAAAGCTGGTGAAAATATGTAAATATAGAGGCTGAAGTAGAAGAACCATGTGAAACCTGAAAATGTTAACTGTAAAAGAATAAAAGGAATCATTTTGAATAATTTTTTTCAACAATTTTATTTAATTCTAATCAACAACATAGAGTTCAGTAGTCATGACATTTTGGCTTTTTCTCTCTCTTGTTTGTGTGTCTAAATGCTTTGGCCCATTTGTAGTATAAAGACAGCATTGAGTTTCAAAGTAAAGGAGGCAGCTTCAGAGTATGCCTTAATGCCACAGTTCCCCACCATGACCTGGAGGTGCCAGAGTCTGTTCTGCTGCCAACATGCGCTGTTGAGCACTCTTCAAATGCTACTTTTCTTCTTAGAAATAGGAGGTATGATGACAAATACACACAAGTTGGATGAGGGATGCGAATCTTTGACTTAAAAAAAATTAACTCAAGCTTATTCTCTTCTTTTTTTCTCCCATTATGTCTGCATGCACAGTAAACTACAGACGTTCTTTCAGTGGGAGTGTGAGCCCCCATTCCAGCTAATCCCAGAGAGGGGTTTGTTAAAACCCAGGCAGAACTGTTGTATCACGGTGCTCTTCCAGGCACAAGATGCACTGGTGCACCAAGGACTTGCCCACTGCTTTTTTGGAGGAGAAAACAATAACACACAGAGCTCCTGCACTGTGCTTCTGCAGGGAGAAGGTATGGTAGTCAACAACCGAATGCCCTGATCGCACTGCACAATTTTAGCCCAATCGTAAGTTCGCCAGCTGGTTTTTCCTCTCCTCCCCTAAATCGTTCGCTTGTGGACCCTGAGTCCTTAAGCAGTGTAAGTGTAGTGTGAACAGCACGGAGACCCAACAACTCAAAAAGTTGTGTAGCGTGAACAAGGCATAAACAGAATCGGAGAAGATCACCGATTTTGGGTGTAGTCCAGCAAGACTGCTTATTTTCACATTAGATATTAATTTCACAATTTTTGATAAAGATGACGCTAAAATGAGAATTAGAAAAGAATTTCACTCTTATTTGCATTTATTCTTGTCTCTGCTTTGCTTTCTAGCTAGGATCCCTTGTCTTCAGCTAAGAATTCCAGGTGTTGAACAGCAGCGGGATCCAGTGCTGTCCTTTGGTTCTGTAGCTGTTGGCAAAAGTTCACAAAAACACTTTGACATCTTCAACCCCTGCCCAGTAATACGCACAGCCATATGCATCCATATAAAGTGCAACTGTAAACTCTGAAGCGCTCTTACTCTATTCGCTCTCTCTACCCAGGTAACGGCTTCTTTCTCTCTTTCGATGCTGACTGACTGGATGCCCTTGTCAGGATTAGAGTTCAGCTGTCATGTGACCGAGGGGGAAGTGGTGCCTGGCGGATCAGTGCAGGCTAATGTTACCTACACTCCCACTGTGGTGGATTCAGTCTCCATTCATTACTTATCTCTCAAATGCAAAGGGGCACTGATTGAACCTCTGCTCAAACTCAGTGGAAGCTGTGTTGGTATGGGATGTACAACCCACACTGACAGTATAAAAACACAGATTTTCTCAGCGTTTTATAAGAAATTTGAAAATGTTCCTTTTGCAACCAGGTCCGAAGGTTTCATTGTCCTCATCCGTGGTGGATTTTGGCTGTGTTGAGGAAGGAGAAGAGCACGTACACCGGGTGGAGTTAATAAATTCTTCAGCTGCAGAGGTGGTCTACCAGTGGGACCTGGACTGTGATGGGCACAGTGTGTTTAACATCCATCCGGCGTGTGGCATTGTACGCCCACATAGCCAGACCAACCTGAAAGCAGTCTACAGGCCCAGAGGACCTACTGCACATCATCGAAGAGTGCCCTGTCTCATCCTGCACATGGTGGGGACAATACGGAGAGTCACGGTACATCTTCAAATATTTACAGTAGCTACATAATTCTCTCCCCCCTCAGGACCCTGTGTTTCTAGACCTGCTTGGTACCTGTAACTCACAGTCCGAACAACCATCACAGCAGGTAACAAGAAAGAGGGGGATGTGCAGATTGTTTTAAGTAAAGAGTACTATGAACAACAGAGATGCTCCTTTGTTTCTTTTTTGTCATTCACAGTTGCAGAGGACGGAGCTTGCTGAAAAATCTCCTATGGAGGAGTACTATCAGTCCTGGCTCGGGTGCACGTTCTCCCCGTGTCTTGCTACTTCAACACCTTTAGCCGTGACTGTGGAGCCGATGAATCTAGTGTTTACTGTGAAAACATCCTCGTCTGTCTCTGCTTCTTGGACATCTTCCCGGACGGTCTCTTTCACCAACAACACCAAACTAGAACTCAGGTATTCAGCATGCTATGCACAGTGACATATATAATATATATAAAATTATATATATAAGTATTTATATATATTTTATTTTCTCTTGTTACAATGACACATAATGCTCTTTTAGCCTGCTGTGGACTTCTGCTCCAGACTCCCCATTCTCTGTATTGCCTCCATCATGTAACCTGTCTCCACTGAAGTGCACTTCATTCGTAGTGACCTATGACCCCAAGCAGCCGAATACTGTTCATGCAGCTCAGCTTGAGTGCTTTGCTTATTATCAGGTATTGCATTTTAATTTGCAAGCTTGGGTAATGTCAACATTCAGACAAAATTGTGTGGAAGAAAAACAAACTGTGTTGTTTTGTGTCCTATCTGGATGCTGCAGGGGAATCAGATGCTGTATCCTCCATACTGCATAAATGTCAGAGTCATAGGCCACTTGCTTCAGCATGATGAAGAACAAATTATTCCAAGCTGCTCTTTAAAGCCCTCGCGGGTGGTGAGACTATCCTTCCCTCTCTTTTTGTGTCGGTCTCAATCGCACTACCAGCATATAACTCATGTAACCAGTAGTGCCTTTTTGAATGTGTTCATTTTCATTAGCGTTTATTGTCAATTTGAAGTTTGCCCTTTTTGAGATTAAACATTTGAAATAATACAGTAAAATTCTGCAAACCACATACCATAGAAATGTAGATGTAAATGTATTTTTCATTTGCTGTAGGTGTTCCCACCCCTTAATGTTCAGTCCTATCGGTTTGCACTCCTCCAAAATCGTGGTGACCGCCATTTAACATTCTCTCTGGACCACAACATGTATTCTACCTTGGCTGAAACTGTGGCTGTGGTACCTAGTTGTGGTGTGATCTACCCTGGGAGCCACCAAATCCTCATCCTCAGGTTGAACCCCGCAGACAAAAGTCCGAGACAGGAGTTTAGCATACCCCTTCTGTTGAATGCAGCTGCAAATGCTATGGTACTGTATACAGAGTACACAGATCAATAAAACAACTATTGCTGGGTTTTTTTGTTTGTTTTTTTTATCTTTACAAATGTGTCTTTTAGGAGTTGACAGTTGTCCATGTGGTGGAAGAACTATCTATGTCTCTGGAAGGAGATGGCAGCTTGTATTTCCAGCCTACAGTGGTGGGCTCAAGTACGAATCGCCACCATCTTATCAGGAACCTCAGTCACCTACCTCTGCGGTTGGTTAGCATGGCGTCTCAGTCAATAAGGTCGTCATTGATCCACTCTGGGTGAATGTCGCCTGTGTGCGGCTCTCTGTGATTGTTCTTTCATGACAGATTCCAGTGGAGTATTCCAGAGCCAGACCAGGAGTTTATCGTTGTTAAACCAAATCATGGCGAACTCCATCCCAACGACAGCTCAGTGAGAAACAAAAGCAATTATAAATGTACCTTACAGAGAACTTTTGATTCTATAGCTTATCCCCTTTACAGGTCCAGATGTGGACATTCAGCCCACTGGAAGAGAAAGATTACACATTTGCACCCACACTCACCTTTTGGCCCACACAGACTCCTGGATGTAATAACTCAGAACTCACCCTTAATGTGACGGGAGTGGGCTCCAAAGGTTTCATACTGGTATGAATTATTGTATGACCACACGCATATGGCGTGGAAAATATCTATGTAGACATTATTTCGTGTTCTTCCAGGCAGAGAAAGCAATTGTGGATGTTGGAGAGATTGTAGTCGGAGGCTATCGATCAGTCGAGCTTCCACTGGTGAACCAGGGCCCCTGTTCAGTCTCATTTTGTCTCTCTGTAAAGGAGACAGTTCTGGATAAGGACCTTGCTATTGTCTCTAGGATCACGCCAAACGGTACTTTGTGTTGTAACTTTTCAAATAATTAAACTGGTCCAGTAACATTTTTTTTAATATCTGCTATTAAATTGTATAAATATTTTTAGATGCACTCTTCCATATCGATACTGCTGACGATGTAATGATAAGAATTACCAGCCACAAGCCGCCAGTATATTGTGAAAACAATGTATAATTATATCATAAATTGTCCAAGTCCGGTTGAACTTTAATTATTCAGTTTGTTTGATCTATTAGCTATGCAACTGGACTTTGAGAAGGGAACAATTGCCTCACGGTCCCAACTTCCTCTTCAGCTGACTGTTAAACCACATAGACAAGCAAAATATCTGTGGACAATCAGTTATCAGATGCTGAGCACCACAGGTAAGTAAATGAATAATACACATGCAAACTATGTCTTAATATGATTTTGCCTTGTGTTAACTCTCCGCACTTGTATTTTATTCCCTCTAGGTTGTGCGATATCCCCTCAACAGGATGTGTGTGAGGTTCATGCTCAGGCTGTGTTTCCCATGCTACAGGTGGTTAATATATGTGGTGGAGGTGGTCTTGGCAATCTTAGCAAGCTCAATCTGTGGAAGCTCTTCTCACTGGACAGCCTCAATGAACACCTGCTGTGTATCCCGTCTCCCACTGAACTCACCTCTAGAGTCCCAAGCAAGCACAGGTTGTGCATACAAAACTTAGATTTTATGAAGTATTTGGATCAAGTCTTTAATTGTTGTTCCAAACGCATTAATGCTTACATCTTCAATAGACATTTAAATCAATGCTCACATTATTAACGTGTATAAAGTTGCCTTTTGTCTGTATTTTTAGTTTTAATTTTTGCCATTTCAGCTTTGCCAACACTGCTCTGGAATTCAACTTTAGTGCAGCACCATTGAATTCGGACCCCTCAACCATTATTTTGATGTTGTACAACCCAGGTTCCCTTAGTGTGGAATGGTAATTATTGTACAAATTATAGAAAAAAAAATGATCTAGGAGAATATCTTGCCACATCTCAGCCTTGTCACCGCTCAATCACAAATGTGGGTATCTTTTATTCACAGACTGTATAATCATATGAATTTGTGATCATTTTTAGGGCATTCTTGTTTCCAGAGGACCAGCAGATTAAATTGAGCTTCCAGGCTGTAGCAGGAAAAGCAAATGTCACAGCGTTGAAGGTCAGATGTGTCTTTATTCTAATAGCAATCATTAAGATTCTCTGATATTGCTTATTAATTGTAAAATATAACCTCAAACCACAGACATACAGTACAGACCAAAGGTTTGGACGCACCTTCTCATTCAAAGAACATTTGAAGGTGTGTCCAAACTTTTGGTCTGTACTGTATATCTTTACCTCTCTTTGGCAGGCTCAGGCCAACCATCTTTTCAGCATTTTTCCCCGTTCTGGTACTTTACTCCCGGGCCAGCAGGTGACAGTACACCTCCGTTACAGGTCTGTCACAGTGAATACTTCATATTAGGTACTTTCTGCACATTGAGACCAATTGTACACAAGTGCCAGGGTAAGAAGCTGATTGGGATAGCATATTAGAGCGATACCATCAGCAAAATATCTCTGCACTGTTTTCCACAGGCACGATTTTGTCGGGACAGACCAGCTTCCTGTTGTTTTTCAGCTTTCCCATGGCAGAGAGTTCTTGGTGAGAGGAGACTCAGTGTCAGTGTTTATTTCCGATTGAACGGTCACACAACGATAACAGTATATTCTTCATATAAGAGACATTTTGCTTTCATGCGTTTGTGTTGCGTCTCCATGTTCAGTTAAAATTTGAGGGGGTGACAGTGGAGAAAGACGGGATCTCCGTTGTCTGTCCATCCAAGCAGCATGTCTTCACCTCTGTTTTTATTGGGGACAATAATCCTCCAAGACAAGTATGTGTTTATCTTTTATTCCATAAATGAATACCGTGGTGCTTTGTTACATACTTGGTACATGATGTATTAATGTATTATAATTGTATGATTTGCCATTTCTGTCTCTCTTTCCAGCAGGTGTACGGACTTTACAATGGTTGTGCGTTGCCATTCTGTTACAAAGTGGACTTGTCCGTGTTGTCTCAGCTGCAGAAGGACAATTTTAACCACCCGCTTTTACGCTGTCTCAACCCAGAAGGAAAAGTTCTTCCTGGACAGACAGTAATGTTGGAGTGGATCTTTTCGCCAATGGAGGCTAAAATGTACCAGGTTAGTAAAGCCATCGACTTCCCAAACACAGGTATTCGATTTAATTTCTTTCTTTTTTTAAAATTTTAATCTATAAGTAATTATCTGTGAAAGTCTGTCTGATTTAAGCCTTGTTTATCATTTTCACAGTTTGAAATTCCAATCCGTATAAAGGACGGGGATTCTGTTCTGGTTAGATTTGAGGGATGCGGAATTACAACCCCGGCACTTGGATCCAAGACACCTTTAAGCGGCACAGATATGAGGACATATGAGCAATGCCTACAGAGGAGACCTTTTCCAGAACAGGTTACAACAACTCTAGTCTTTTTTTACTCTTTCCTTTTGTTCTGCGGAATTCAGTCAGTACCTTTGAGGACCATCAATATGATGGAATTATTCACATTTGTTAATAAGTTTTTTTTTCTTTTGCATTTTTGTGCATATACAGGTGGCATGTCTCACTGAGGACAGTGTTTGTCTCGGTGACATCCCTGTGCGCTCACAGTTTTCAAGACTTCTCTGCTTGACCAACACTTCCAGTCCAGATACGATCCATTATAGATGGGTCATGGATAATCAGCAGGTGCTGTAAGGTCTTTGAGTAACTGTGACTGTGTCCACTGATTTTAGGAAGATATTAAAGATTCATTCTTAGTCAATCTTTATTCCCTTTTCCAACTTGTTTAGGTTGTGCAGATCCATCCAGAAGAAGGTTATCTACCTCCTGGGGAAACTGCCATTTGTGTCCTGACATTCACTGCTGCCGAACACCCCAAGTGTTATCAGCTGGATGTTATCTGTCAGGTACAACACAACAGCACAATCATAGATGTGAGGTAACATTCATTAAATGTGGTTTCTGTTATTTTCATTATCTCTCATTTATATTCAGATTATCCAGGAAACTGTCCTGACTCAGTATCAACAGGCTCTTCAGCGCTGGGAGGAAACGAGGCAGCAACACGACTTGATTGCCACGGAAAAAAAGCCATCCTTAAACACAAGTGAAAAGGTGATTTTTTTTTTTTTTAATTCCGAAACAGTTTTGACCATTTGTCAAACCTCCTTTTGCATCACTTTTCCTTGTTACAGGAAGCTGAAGCACCAAAAATAATACCTCTGACAGTCAGAAAGTATAAGGTGATTTGTACACTTTAATTTGTCCTGAAATACTGTACAAATAATGAATGTGTGAGTTTGTCCACAGCACAGCCTGATGTCCACAGCGCTTTCATGTATTTTCCCTGCAGACTTTGCCTCCTATCAGTGCAGCTGCTCTCAGTGAACCTGTCATTACTGTATGTGCCAAGAGAGCTGAGAGGCGAGCACAACGAGCAGCAGCACTATGGATGCGTCCAGAACCCCCCCAAGCTGCTCTAATTCACTTGGAGGTTACAGCGCACTCTCACGAGCATTTGGAATGCTTCAAACATTTCCCCGAGCACTTCAATAAGCTTAATGGGTAAAATATCATTTACTCACAGACAGCATACAAATACATTTTTATTTTTGGGGGGTTAAAGTGTTTATGACATCCTAGGTAACAGTTTGTTTAAAGCATTGTACTGTCTAAAGAACATTTAGGTCCTTCAAGTCTCAGCATCCTGGAGCCACCATGTCAAAACTGTCCCTTCCAGAGGTTCTGCCCCATCTGACACATGGTCCTGATAGAGACATGGTCATGGAGGTGCTCACCTCTTTGTTTTGGTAATGCTGCCAACAACAACCTGCTCTGAATTCAACATTTTTTTCCCCTTTGTAATTTCCGTCTAAAAATGAATGTATCTCCGTCTGTCTCTTTTTAGGCACATACTCACAGAACCAGCTATCATGCAGCATCTGGCTCCTTCAGATTTTAAATTTGGTCCCCGCCATCATCAGGACCCGACTCTGTCTTACTCTCCCATGTCTTTATATCCTACAGCCCAAAGATTAACTGTACAGGGAGGAAGAATTAGTGGGCAGCGACAACAGCACCGCGTGGTGGACAAAGAGGGAACTGCAGAACCATCGGGAAGTGAGCCTCAAACCCAGAAAACCCTTCATGCAGACACACCGTCTGACACCTGTGAGGATGTTCTTCTGAAAACCCTCCACAACCTGGTGGTGGAAGCTGTCAGAGCGGAGTTTGGCCAAACAGCACCTCCTGAAGAATCTCACAGGTGAAGAGACACACACTCATTAATCCGTAATGCCTTAACCAGATTTGGAGTATTTACATTATGTTCTTTTACAGCGGACATCGAAGCCCATGGTAGAGGAAGATAATTAATTAATTAAAGGACAAATAGAAATTCAACTCTCAATGTCTGCTCACCAAAGATCATTCTCTGAAATTATTTGGAACGCTAACCCCAAGTTACTTCTGACACAGATGAAACATTTTGCAAAGATTGTCATTTAATATTGCTTTGGAACCAGAAAAACCTAATGCTGTTTTCACTTTTTAACAATAAAATCAAAATAATTAAATGAATGACTTGTTTTACTCAAGCATCCTGACTTTCATGATCTTCAAAATAAAACTGAAGAGCTTAATTAATCACAGCGACTTACCAATATTGCATATAAATTGTAAAATATAACTCAAAACAAATCTCTGTCTTTGACAGGCTCAGGCCAACCAAACTTTTCAGCATTTTATCCCCGTTCTGGAACTTTTTCTCCTCGAGCAGTAGAGGGCGGTACACTTCCATCACAGCCCTGTCATGTCGACCACTAATCCTTAATATCGAGGGGTTTTTTCCACACTTTTCACCAACTGTAAACAAGTACCAGGGTAACCAGCTGTTGAGAATATCATATTAGTAACACCATTAGTCAAATATTCAGTTTTTCACAGGCATGATTTTGATGGACAACCCCCCGTTTGTTTTTCCGAGTTTCCCCAAATCAGAAAGTATAGTTGGTGACAGGAAACCAACATTAAATAATTTGGCAGGGCCAAGCTGACCTTCACTGTCGCTGACCAGCCCAAGTGTTATCAGCTGGACGTTATCTGTCAAGTACAACACCATAACAGCACAATCATACATTTGAAGTAACATTCATTAAATGCAGTGTCTTATTTTTATTATCTCTATTTAGTCTTCAGGTTATCCAGGAAACTGTCCTAACTCATTATCACCAGGCTCTGCAGCGCTGGGAGGAAGAGAGGCAGCAACTTGACTTTACTAGCAGGCACACATTCATTAAAACCTTTTGCACTTTCAAATCTGAGCCCCACCAACATCAGCACCCGGCTCCTGACGATGGGGTCAAGTTTACAGCTTGGCCTAATGTGGTTGAAATTCTGTCCCATCTGTTTTCAATTGACAAGTGACAGTAAATCACTGTATTTTTCTGTGATACACAGTGTTATTGTGAACCTAAAATGGCGATTGGAGCAGATAGTTTAAGTAATATAAAACAGAACAAAGACAACATGAGCGGGGAGACTGAAAGATTCTATTTATCTTGTTTATTAATGTTGCATCAAAAATCTGGAAAGACATATCTCACAATTGATTAACACAAAGCAGCTAAATGCAAAAACCACATTTTCATTTGCTCTAATAGACTTCTGGCTCACAGATTTAAGCTGGACATTTCTCCATTGTCATTGCACTCGTCTTCCTCTGTGCGGAATTTAAAGTTTATTGCGGAGGAATAAAGCCGTCTAGTCCCCGAATCGTTAAAATGATGGGTTTTTGTGACACTTTGTTGTGCGTGGCAAATGGAGGCCGATTCCAAAAGTCATCTGTGCGCCATATCTCTGAGTCAATCTGTGTGTGAGCTCTGCATGTGTGTGACTGTGTGTGTTGCCCATCTGTTCCCTCTCTCTCTTTTCAACACTGCAAGCCTCGGGTCATAAGTTGGACAAAGAAGAAAGAGTAAAAAGGCCCAGAGCTTTCAAATAGGGAGCATGGCAGAGCAGATAAGATCTGTTATAATAAAGTTACTGGGTCTGCCGGTAATTCATCAGAATTACTGGCACTGAATAGTTTCTCTATCTCTGTGTGTGTGTGTGTGTGTGTGTGTGTGTGTGTGTGTGTGTGTGTGTG
>BJFM01000079.1:1010-20006 GCA_016586285.1 Arothron firmamentum
TCAAAAAACAGTTGAGTTGTTATGAAACGGAAAAAAAAAATCCATTTTAATCCTTCAATTTACCATTTGCAAAGGATTGGGCATGATTTGCTTTTGTCTGTTCTAAACTACCATCAAATCTGTGACCTGCCGCTTGGTATTGTGAAGGTGAAAATTGACCATTCTTTCTCTCTTTCTCTCTCTTTTTTAAAATTGAATCCACTCCACACTGTTTCTTTAATCAATTTCCACCTGAAACTCTTCAAAATTACTTGTGCTGCATCACAACACATGCTAACTCTGTCCTGGTTTTCTCAACATTTTAAGCTTAGTGAATGTTATCTGCAATGTTATTTAAATTTTTACTTAACAATGATAGAAGACCTCTGCACATCTACATGCTTATCCTTAAATCCCTGCCAGCGGTTGTACAAAATTTAAATAAATTCTCTCAAGTATGCTCTGAAAACTGCGCTCACATTAATTTTATGTGTACAAACCGACCCATGGACAGCTCACAAACACAGTGCCAGTAGCTGCACCCTTTTTTTTTTTGTCTAGAGGCATAAATATGATGTCACCTTTAACCTCATTAAATATCATCTCAAGGGAGATGTGGGCAGGGAGCAGGGAGAGGGCAGTTTGTATGACATAAATTTAAAATTTGCTCTAGGGATAGTCACAGAAGAGTACAGTCAAAAAAAAAACTAGACAAAAAGGGAAACATGTGCTCAGGGCGAACCACTGTGAGCAGCATTGGTATGGTTAACTGCTAATGTGTGAAATACACTTCACCTTTACTCCAGAGGATGTGGAGGTAGTTCTTGTCCAGCGGTTGGTTTAGAATGATCAGACAGATCTTGTTTTTCCCTTTAAAAACATAATGGAAGGGCACTAATTAGACAGTTATACATTTAAATGGGTGAACAATTAATTTCCTGCAATAACTTCCATTAAATACCTTAACATGGTAAATGTTATTATCAAAATTATAAGATGTCACACATCATCAAAGGTGTGTTTGCAAATTTTTGCTAATTTGAATAAGGAACCAAGAGTGTGACTGTAATTCCTCTGCAAAAGTTTCACGTCAAAGCCCATTTGCCACCCAAACTCTCATCATTCCCCTCTCAGTGGTTTTTCTCACCGTGCACCAACTCAAAAATCCATTTTCCTCCCTCAGACTCCCATCCACCTTGCTTTTAGCTTTTCGTCTGCACTGCTGCTAATGTAGATCCCATGACTAACACTTTAAAATAGTAATTTTGCAATCTGTAGGAGATGAAAAAGAAATACTTTGCATTTGCAGGCAAATGAAAAAAGAGTGCTAAGAACCCTTAATGGACCAAAATGGTGAAGCATAACCCCCCCCTTTACACAACACATTTATGTGTTCATTTATCTATCAAGAAGGTTTATTCTTGGCTCAGGTCTTTCTATTAAGAGTTGGAATGTTCTCATGGTGCCTGAGTGGGTGTTCTACTGGGGCACAGTCCAAAAACACACAGGGTAGTTTGATTAGAAATTCTAAATTGCCCCTAGATGTGAGTTTGTGCAGCAGGAACAAACAGCATGCAACAGAAAAGGATAGATGGAAGGATAAAGGTGTTTTCTTTATTCATTGAAAAAATTAAAAGGGGGGGGGGGAAGGTCATTTGGACAGAGGCCTTTGAGGCAGCACTGATGTTTAAAAGTGCACATAACTGGAAGGTCAATTTCAAAAAGAGCAGTCAGCTCCAGCAGAGTATAGTTTAAAAAATAAAAATAAAAACACCAAAGAAGAAGATAAGAAAGGAGGACATAAAAAAGAATAGGTGAGGAGGAGTGCGGAGAACAGGTGGCGGATTTGTCAGTCTTGTGACTTAATTGGCCAGAGATGTAGAAGAGAACAAAAGATGAAGTCATCCAAGCGTGACTTCCCATGTAACCTCTCGGAGGACAAATACTCACCACCCTTTACACAAACAAGGGGTGGTGCAAGGCCTTTTCAGCCCCCCTTCAAAGAAATGTCACCTTGAGACTTTTTTTAAGCATCAGGCAGCATAAATACCACCAAACCACACATACACGCACATCTAGGCACAGACACTCAACCCTGCTCATTGATATTCTAGAAATAGACATTTCTGATTTAACTAGAGAAATTTAGAAAACCAGTCTTGCACACTGGAGATGTTAAAATGCAGAAATTTGGGGGCTGTTTCGCATTCCATGTGTGTAAATTTTAGGGGAGAGAATAAATTACAGAAGCTGTCGAAATAAACTGCAAATACATCTCAAAGTGTTTTACCAAACCTTTGATAGCAACAGATTTATCACAAAATTCCATCTCTGGGAGGATGTGCACCCTGTGATCTGCCCTGCTCTGGAACTGTTTATTTGTAAACTCAGAGAAATCAGGAGAATAAATCTCAGATTTTTACAGTGAGCAAACTCCAGAGTTGAATCGGCAATACCGAAATGAGTATACCTTTGCTTCTACAGCTACTTCAAAAGTGCTGATAGCATGTTATCAGTAAGTGTCTCTTGACTGATGTTGGCCTTTGTGGGCTATTGATTTTTGGAGCTATACAAGCATAGGAAATCAGCACTGAGTTTCCGTTTCCACGCAAATTGTGCACAAGCACTAAGAAATGTCAAGTGGACACGCAAGCATACGGTATGCCCATCACGGTACGCAGGTGCAAATAGAGCGATTTGGGTTTAACAAGCAGGGGGATGCTTCAGTGGAGGAGAGAGACGCGCGGAAAGCAAAGAGATGAAAACGCAATAGGATGCAAACGATGCAGTCATGCACACTGGTGTTTAACAAGGTCACACAACAGCAAAAAAAAAAAAAAAAAAAAAAAGTTGCCAGTTGTTTGTTTTTCCTGATCAAAATATAGAACAGCAGAGGCGCAGAACAAATTTTCTATCTGGCTATAAGGTGAGTGCGATTTTTTATTTTATTTCAATAACGATGCAAATTTGTTTTGCTGGAGTCCTATATTGAAGCTGAGATTGCTTAGAATAGTATAGAATAGAGAGATGCCATCAAAATGACCATTTCAATTAATGTTTTTTTCCTATAAAAAAACATGTTACCAGCAATTCATTACAACATATTTGATCAGCAGAAAAAATATTTAGATTTTTCCAATCTTTTAGAGATCCAAATGTGGGTGGAAAACATTTTTAGTCCAGCATGTCTTTTTTTTTTTTTTTTAATTTAAATTGGATTCATATATTTTTCTGTGTGGCTCAACTTAGAAGGAAAAAACAGCACAGACCCAAGAGCAGGAGGAAAGGACGTGGAGAGAAATGCTCTCCACACATTAACACACCACCAGGGAGGTCACATAAACCTTGACCTGAGTGGCCACGGGCAGCTATAACAAGTTTACACATCACACTGGAGAGGACATCAACAAAAATGGAAAGCCTATGGGGAAATGGATATATTTTCAAGCCAAATGTCAGAATTAGGATCCCTTTTCTGCCCCCTCCATTGTAAATATACAAGAAAAAACATTAAGCCCTCTCTCTTTAAGGATTAATTATGTTGGAAAGCTAACAAAAAAGGAACAGAAGTGCTCTCATACATAGATACATGAAAGTGCCGGTGATTTGCTTTTCAGTTTCAACTCTTTCAAGACTATTTGTGTGTGTCAGAGTATGGACAGAAGCAGAGAGGAAGGAAGACAGTGTGACAGTGATGTAAGTAAGTGTGTGTTTTGATCAAATGCATGCTTCTCATCTGCACTGGAGTCTCCAACACAAAGTTGTTTCTTTGGTGTGTATGCCTGTTTACTCACATGTGTATTTGACAGATTGCATGTGTGTGAAATGGTGAATTTAAAAGGCCACTACCAAAGGGCATCAGAAAGTCCAGAGGGCTGAACTCTTCATCCATGACAATGATCCACCAGAGTTTTGTTGTTAACCAGTTGAGCTGCCTGGAAATGTGGGGGGAAAAAATGCAGTTTTGGTGACCTTTAATTCAGCTCTAATCTTATTTTGTCAATAACTTCTTATTGGCAAATAATTTTACTACCATGAATATGACCCTGACACTGTTGGATTACTCTGTAGCTGATAAACTACCAACACGACACCAAAATGCAGTTCTATCGAGTGTAAAGTAGCAAAACATACAAATACTCCAGAAAGAGGCTTAAAAAACATGAGTAGTTTTGCTACATTGAATATTATACAATTTCTCTTTTTGGGAAATATTTATCAGCGCATACCAGTTAGCTCATTATGCAAAACGGCTTTACAGACACATCCATGTATGAAAGAACTAAAGGATTATCTGAAGAATAGATTGTAAACCCTTAAAAGCATTCAAATGTGTCATAAAAATGTCCTGAAATTTAGCAAATCCATCAGAAAATGGACAATAGAGGCATTTTGAAACTTTTGACAGCATTTCTTGGTAATAGCATTTCATATTTAAATAAATACATTTCTTTCGTAGAATATTTTAAAAAAATCAACGGCAGTTGCAAACACACACAGACACAGAAAGTCAGATATATGGTTCAAATTTAACTTGGATGAATGGATAACAAACATGATAATGAAGTGTAAGAGTGAATAATTTATAATGCACAACATGGAATTAATTAGATGCGAGAAGCATAAATGATTGACTACATATTGGTTTAACAACTGAGGTACATCTAGGTGTTTGACATCTTGCTTTAAATGATACGTGGAGCTTCCAGAGGGAGTGAAAAAGAAGTCTGGCAAACTCTCAAAAAATATTATTGTGAATGGAACTCAGATAGTAATTTGTATCAGAAAAACAGGAATTACATATCCATCTATTGTTGGCTAGTCACTGGTCAGGTGAGGGCTTTTTCGAGCAAATAATTTGCAATAATTAACGTAATAAACGTTAACATCATTTGTCACATCTTTTCAATGATTCTTCAGAACATAATCAATCTGGACTGAGGTTAACATAACAAAACTATTGAGTTTGAGTCAAATATTACATTTTAAAAATGCAAACGATTTTAATTTAATTTAAATAGGAAGAAATCAACAGGAAATATAGTATACTGGTGGCAATAAATATCTGTTTATATATTCTATACGAATGTTTTCAAATGTTCACCTGCATTTGCTATTTCCATTTTGATAACAGTGTGCAATTTTACTAATTCCCCCCCCCCCCCCAACAAACTAGAGTGAATTTGTATCAATATAGATTAAGAGAGAGTATACATTTAATGCAAACGAAAAGGTATTCTAAAAATATGGAAAGGGTGATGTAGACATATTCGCCACATGTAGGAAACTGACACTGACTACGTCCCACATACTGATCTTTTTCTCAATTATACTAGCTGTTCTCGACGTTCTGGAAATACCATTCATATTCCTACATAACTAAGAAAAATTGTCACACTGCACGTCTACAAATTACGCACGTTTACAATTTATAAATAACAACCATCCGCATTGAAAATATTTAGAAACTTACGGAATGGAGACACTTCCGCCTTCGGTACCGCAAACAGTCAGGGAGAGCGCATGGTTTCCCCCAAGGAGGGTCGAAGAGAAGCGTGAATTTGTTATAGGGACATCTAGAGGCCATATGTGGAATAGATTTTTTAAATTTATTTCTTGATTTTTTAAAAATAATTATATTGACTTAAAGGGAGAATTTTTAGCCCCAAGATCCGTTCCGAATTAATAAATAAAATTAAAAATATTCTAACGTAATAAATTTCAAACTGGTTATAGTTTAATTTTAGTCTGCTTCTCGCCAGCCGGACTGACGACACTCATCACCAACAATCCTTACCAATATATACTTTAGTATTTATAACCCCTTTTAGAATATGCACCCTGCAGCTCTGCAGGGTGCATATTCACACAGTTTATATACACAGTTTATATACACATCTAAATAACTTTGGCACTAGACTCTAGTGCCAAAGTTTTTTATTATTAAAGATTTTTGATTATTACTCTAGTGACTAGAGTAATAATCAAAAATCTTTAATAAATGTAAATAAACCTAAAAAATCCCACATGGAATGGCACCATAGCGCTAAATTACGATGTCATTAATGTTCCAACAATCAGTGATTTATGTAAAGTTATACAATACACAGTTTCTCACAAATATATTTAAGAAAAATAGAAATATGTTGCATTCTTCAAATATCTTTAGACATTTAGATTGAGGATGCAAAGTGAAAAAACAAATATTTCTCAAGGTGAATCCACTGGAGGCTCGTTAAAGCAAACCTTCTCTCATCAATCAGCACTTTTCTCTCAGATAGACTGTAAACACATTATACACAGGCTAACCCCCCCCCCCCCCACACACACACACACACACACACAGGGACGTGTGGGAAATCATTCTATCTTGAACATGCATTATAAACACACCTATGAATAAATTCCAAGTTGAGTGTTTTCATTGGCAGGATTATTTTTTTAGAGGTCACACTTTCCGATCAGAATGTTCTTCTCCCTATTACAACCATTTACCATACCTATCTGTGTCCTTCAGGACGTATATCAGGACGTAGATCAGGACGTATATCAGGACGTGGATGGACGTATAGGATTGGCATGTTGCAGGGGAGAACGCGATCAGAATTTATGTAACAGAAGCAAAAAAATTCAAGAAAATACATCTAAATACCACTACGGCTACCAATTTGTAATCTGACACAAAAAGGACACCTCCCTCATCCCATCTAAATGCTGTAGTTTGATAAATTCCAGCCACTCAGTTTTTAGGACAGAACAGCTTTTTTTTTTTTTTTTTTTTTTTCTTTTTAGATTCAACCCTCCTAATGAGGGTCACGAGGGGGTTGCTGGAGTCCTTAGTGCTACCAGTCAGAAGCAGAAACACATTCTGGACAGCCCTGGTGTACACAGAGAAAACCCATCCGGGCATGAAGAAAACCATGAATGAGCCCAGAATCAAAGTGAAAACCTTGTCGCCGTGAGGAGTCTGAGGTAACTTCTGCACCATTGTGCTGCCTTGTTCTCCCTGTCTCATGAATTCTGTCCCACCCTATTGTTAAATCTGCCTCAAACAACATAAATAGACAACTGAGCTGTAATAAATGCACCTGTTAACAGCTCCTGCCGCTTAAAAAGAATGGAAAAACTTTTAAGATTTATTTGCTGCTGCTCTTTCTACTGTGGAGGGTAATAATACAGTAGGCGTGCATCAAAGTCTCTCGCCAATTGCTTTTTTAATTATCTTTTTGCTGAACATTTAGGTGGGTCTCTAGGTTGGCTATCTATTGTGTGCAGCTAATTAGAAGCAGGCACATGTGAACCAGAGAGGGATGTTGCCAATTTCTCTCCTCGAGAACGTGCAATGTAACTCCGGGTAAAAAAAAAAAGACATCATTATCGACTTAAATGGAGCCATGGTCATTCAATTCTCAAAATACCACCCGCTTACAAGGAGAGCTGTTGCTGTGGATGTTTTTAATTTCTTTTTCTCCTCAAGGTCATATTACACTGAAGTGAATGTGTTTATCTTGAAATCAATTTAACATTGTCTACCAGTGAATACACCAGCTACATTATTACCCCGCTCACCCCGGGCACAATATACCTGCTACTGTGATGACTAATGAAAGTAAAAAAAGGGAGGCACTAACTGACGTGCAAATTCAGACTCTCTCTCTCTTTCTGTCTCTCCCTCGTGCTCTTTCTACCTTTGACCCATCCTATCATTATCATCTTGCTGGTATTGTTCCTGCTCACTATTTATATCCTTTTCCCCCTTAAATCCACTTTCTTTCTTTGTGAACTCCCATTCTCTCTTCCTTTGCCTGTTCCATCTTGTTTTATTTTGTCTATGCAAGATGTTGTTATAGTTATAATATTAATAGCATTCTAATGGTAGATGCGGAGCGAATACTCGGGGGCCCGAACTGATCTGCTTATGTTAGGGGTCTTGGAGGGGAGGTTATGTGAAGCAGAAGTTGAACAAAGTAGGCCATTTTTGTTTCTTATCTGCCAGTGTTGATGACCCATTTTACTCAGCAGTGAACAAGACGCAATGGCAATGGAGGACATTAGCCTCGTTTTCAGTTGTTTTTGAGGTCTGTGGTCTTAAAGGAGTGAAAAGAACACGGGGCCCCATGGCTGCTTTGATAGGGATTTCTGTTTTACAGCCAACAAATGGCTGTAGGAGGAAGGGCTGAGGGCTTGAATTACTCTAGGTATACCTAAGCTCACAGGAACAGGCCATTAAGGGGGCATATCACAGGTGATGGGATCCAGGTTGTCAATGTGGATGGATCTCTCTTTACTAGGATACATGGGGCAGGGGGTGATTATACCACTTGGCAGCTCTTTTTCAATCTTTGCTGTGTTTAATCCCCTTTCCCCAGAGGCTTCCTGTCAAGCTTGTGGATTTCGTTTTTTTTTTTTATTTGGCAGCAATATCGCTGCCTAAGGTCAGGTGTCCCTTACCTGCCTGTCCAGAAGCAGGAATAAAAGTCATCCTTGGCTGTGGGGCATCTCATATCAAGGCCAGTAGCTTTGTAGACTCTTGCATGAATGAAAAATCATGGATTATTTATCATAGGTCCTCATATGCTATAGATGTGACCCAAAGGTCCTACCAGTTGGAGAACGGATTTATGGATTGTTTATGAAGATTTAGATTGAATGTTTTATATCCAGTAGAAGACACCCCACCCACCCAATAATATATTCTCACTAGAACCCTCAGGAATATTTCTGTGAAATTGCCAACCGCGGTGCCCATCTCCGTCACCTTGGGGCGGAGAATTAAAGAGAGCTGGACTGAAATGACCTCCCAGAGGCTTCTGGCAGGGTCTGGATGGAGTCTGCTGTGGGCCCTGCCAGGTGCTGTGAGGGATGAGGCAGATGGTGTCCAGGGAGGCTGCAGGGAGGAGATTTCAGAGCTTCCTGTGGTACCAGCAACAACTGGGCTTTTTGGCAAGGAGCAAACTTTCAAAGCCGAGTGGGTTAGTACAGATAGAAGCAGACGCAGGAAGTGGTCAGATCAGGAAGATGACCCTGCTGCTGTTGAGGAAAACCTGAATATTTGGTAAAGACTATTAAGGAGGTTGAAACATGTCAGACTTTTGTGGGTTTTAGAAAGTCTTATGCTGGGTTTCTACCGGAATGCTCAGTTCACTCGAGCTTAAAGACCATTTTAGAACTTGAACCTCAATCTCTACAAAAAAGCAGACATGTTTACTATCTATTTTGTGGATTAAGACACTCTGTGTTATTACTTTTTTTTTTTTTTTTTTAAGGCAAGTTTAATTGACAGCGACACTGATGTTGAACATGAGAGGTTTGATTCTTGGTTGTGCTGAAGAAGATGGTCTCAGTGTGCCTCTGGCCAGAAAGAAATATGCTTTCCTCTTGATAGGATATTGTCATGGGTGTAATATATTTGGAAACAGTGAAATTCTCTCTCTCTCTCTCTCTCTCTCTCTCTCTCTCTCTCTCTCTCTCTCTCTCTCTCTCTCTCTCTCTCTCTCTCTCTCTCTCTCTCTCTCTCTCTCTCTCTCTGTATATATATCTGTAATGGCAAAAGAGGTTTACACGTTTATTTCATTGCAAGTAATTCTGTGTTGTGTGTGTATGTGTGTGTTTGTGCTGACAGTGGATTTTTGGCATCACTTATCAGTCTTGTGGCTGATGAAAACTGAAGTGATGAAAGATATATTCAATATGCTTTCAGTCATTTTGGAGGCTTGTTCGGGTCAAGTTCACTTAAAGCCATCCGTATACGGCTGAACGCTGCCAAACCATCTCTCCCCTCTCTCTCAACGCCTCCTGCCATGCTCACTCTTTCTGTCTTCTAACTTCATTCTTCTCTGAAAACACCATTGATCTCTGAGCACAATTGATCACTCCCTTCCTCGCCTGTTCAGTCTCTTGAGGTTTGTGTTGTCTAAACACAGACAGCAGCAGGAACCCTGACAATGAATCAATCAGTTTAAGGAATGAAATGTCTGCTTCTGCACTGCCATGCCTCGGAAGGAGCATTTCCTCGGAACACTTTGCTCTGTGGTTTAACCTTTATTTTTCTCTCAGCCCACTTAAAAGCTTTACGTCGGACTTTGCTTGCTATGTAAAATTAAGGTTGAGGAAAAAAGAGACATCATAACCCTTTTCATCAAGCATGATTAGCCAAAACTTTTTTAAAAAAAGAACAAAATAACTGGTTAAGCACTTAATTGTGAGTCATTGAGAAGAATAAGAGGTAGACTAGTGGCGCCATTTTTATTAGATAATCAGATAATCTTTAATCAGGTTCTGCAGAACAGCCACAGAAAGAGCTGTCAAAAGTGATAGCCCTCTATTGCCAGCAAAAAATAATCAATTTAAACACACGCACGCACACACGCACGCACGCACGCACGCACAAAATACCAATCAGCATGTTGTGACCCTCATGTCTCACATCTTTACATGAAATAGTGAGTGTGTGGAACTTTGTCCATGTTGTGGCACATTACAGTGAGATGAGAAATGCTTCGGTCGGCGTGAGTCATCTTTTTTTTGAAGCAATGCTAATTTTTCTTGTCCTCAAAGCCATTCGTCACTTGTGGCGAGCTGGGGAAGAAAAAGCGCATTTAAAGCTGTTAACTATACAAAAATCATCTAATTGTCAACTCTACTCTGCTGGAATCCCGTTACATGCAGCATTTTCACTGGTTTCACCAGATCTGATGTAAAATTTTGCTTTCGCATCACTTGTCAGTTATGTTGCTAATGAATTTCGCAGTATTTATCAGTTTGTAATGTGTAGTATGCAATACATCAGTTCAATTCATCTTTTTTAAACAGCGTCTGTTAGAATCAATTGTGTCTTTTACTCAAACCCAGGGCTTGACAAGGACAACTCCCTTTTAACAGGGAGAAACCCTGAGCAGGACCAAACTCACATGGGAAGACTCTGGAAATGTGAGTGGTAAGAGGAGGAGGAGAAAGGGAGATAGGGTGAGGGGGAGGTTTGAAAGAGGAAAAGAGCAATAGCATACATGTTGTATGCAAATACATTAAATACACTGAAGATGCTGAAATTTAGTTGTTCAGTGAGGTCAGAGGTCAGTAGGTCAGTCAGAATGTTATATCCAGCAGGATCCGTGTAAGGTCTGTAGGACTTTTAGATTTAAACAGTTCAAAGTGCAGAAAGTTCATTTTACACACAGCAATCAGTCAAACAGCAAAACTAACAAAACACAAGCCGTGCAGTTTGAATGAATCCTAGGGAGGATCGTACACAGACTGCTCCTCGTTGTGAGACTTGAAACACTCGCTTGAAACATTCTAGACCTCACTGTCAAGTACAAAGACATTGTTATTGTCTTGGAGCAGCTGCATAATCAATTCTCCAGCACAGACAGCTCTAATTGTGGTGCTTATGACTTCGGTACCGTTGACTTCATGTTTGCCTTTGTTGGTTTCTGATTATGATACGAAAGTTTATTTTGTGCAAACCTCCAGCAATGTGTAATTGCCCAGAAGTGGGTTGCATTATCAACAATTCATGAGCACAAATCAAATCAAACACTTTGCTGACGGTCTCCGAGGAGGACCGCTTGTGCCGGATTCTTTTTCCTCCTCTCTTGGATGACCAATATTTGCCGCCTTCTGTTTTTGTTGCACTCAACGGAACATTGTAGTCTCGGGGGGGTGGAGTGGTTTGTGTGAACACTTTTTAGGAGATGTTGTTCATACTGGAACATGTTGGTCTAGAGAAAGAGAATAGTGTTAGCTTTAGCTGAGGTTCCACAGAGCAGCTAAACGCTGAATCGAGGTGCTGGGAGGAGAATTCTGAAGTTGTTGGGGTGTATTTTTCATGAAATCTTGACAAGTTGAGAGAAATAAAGACCAATATGGGACAGCTCAAAAACCTGGAACTTTTCTCACTGTAAAATAAGCTTCATTCAGTCTATTATGAAAAAAGAAAATTGGTTTCACAACTGTACTCCACAAAGGGTTTTGAAAACATATTAAAGCCCTGGCTCACATTTTCAAGTACATATGTTATTAACTTGTAGAAAGTTTAGCAAATGTTACTTCACAGTTTTAATTCATTTTAGAAACCTACTGCAACCTCTCCAGTGAACAAAGCTTTTCCTTAAAGCATCCATTGATGGCAACATAAAACATATTTAATACATAGAGAAGACACTTTTTGCAGCAAAACAAGAAAAAAATGCTTTGGCTCTCTCCCTTTAGCCACAGGCTGGTACTATTTGTGGCAGAACATCAAACCAATAACACAGGTCATCATAGAATACTTTGCCATTGCATTATTTATAGTCTTAATTCATTTTGGCTAATATCTGCAAGCGTGATTGCACGGGTGTTTTTGCCATATATCTTCCCCGCCTTTCAAATTGATGTTTGATTAAACAGTAATATACCTCACAGCAAAAAGTCACAGATGGAGCATTTGGGGCGCTGAACTGTGGTGCTTTCCTGGAAGCGTGACTTGCGATGCACGGAAATAACGATTTACTCCGCTAAATGAAGAGAAAGATGGGCTTTAGAGGTCAGCCTGGAATTTATTCATTAAATAGCCGCAGATACACTCAAACGCTCACCATCACACAACTCCAAACAGCACACAACTCCAAATATTTAAAACAAAACCATTTGCTGCCGTTCCATAACCCAGGAAAGGCACAAAACTTATTTTTTAAAGCCGCGATATCGCAAATCCGCAGCAGTTTAAGAGGGATTTAAGGGGTTAATGCTTCTAGCCCGTTTCATAAACAGGAGCTCCGGATTGTCAGCTCTCAGCGATGACAGCATTTGTGAAGTGGGCCTGATTATTTGGTTTAATTACTGAAGATGTGTTCACCTTGAAAATTTGCATTAACAGAGGGGAAAGCAATTCAAATTGACCTCCCAGGTGTAAACCGCTCTTCCTTTGTTTCTTGTGTGGTTGTAATGCTAAACAGCAACTCAAAGCACTTTTTTAAAATAAACTATATATAAATGTAACGTAGTCAAGGTTTAAAAATAAAAAAAGATATCAGTTACCTCTGAATCCACAGATAAATAATCTGATTTGCTTCTTAAAACTGATTGAAAAGATGAATTACGTATACAGGAAACAGACGACAATTGAGACTGTTTAGTTCAGAAATTATAATCTGACAAAGATTAAAAGAGATGTGAAGGTGGTTCATTTCACCAAACGTTTCAGCATTTGTATTTGGTGTTCTTTTCTATATACTGTAGTTTTTAACACTTCTATTGTCCCAAATACACAGCACATTTTCACATCTGCACCTGAGGCTTTGAATAGAGAAGGACATGGAGATTAGCTGCCTTTGAATAGGAATTTAATCATCCTCAAGACCGTTTCACATTTTATGGAAGCTTTTAATCTGATTCCAAAATGCAGTTCGTGTGGGCGACAAAAAGGAATGAAGTGGGAGGACGCAACTGGTCAGGAAGAAGAAGGGAAATTAATAGAGGAAAGGACAAAGGAGGGACAGTAGAATGATGGATAAAAGACTTCTTTTGTTAAAGATACACAATGGGATTATTAGAGCTGTTTTTTAGGTGTTTTTTGTCTTTAACCTTCAGACAGGAGCATCTGTGTTATTAGCTTGCTAGGGAAAATTAGCTTGTCCTCATAACTTTCATCACAAGATTCTAAGAGGTTTTGGAACAGTTTTAGCTTAGGAGATCAGCTGGCCTGGAAATGTTGGAACAACAAACTGTGCTAGTGCATGGTCCTGAAACCAGTTCCATGTCAAAATCCACACAAACATCAATAGTGACATAACTTCAAACTTTGTACTGTGGTATAGTCTTTGACTATACCAAGCGGCTGATTTTCAGGAGTTATGTCACCTGGCAGACTGGCCGTTCTGACCACCAGGCCTGCCTTTACTGACTGGCACAATAGCAGGGAAGGAATTATACAGTATTTCCATGAACCAGGCAACACTGAGGATGTGTCAATTTAACAAAAGCCTTAAAGGTTTTTTTTTATTTTTTTGCTTTATTTTTAATTATTTTTAAATGCAAATTTTACTTTTCCATATTCAGAGGAAGTCCTGGGGCTGCTTGACCTGCAGAACCCTGAGCAATCGGGTTTGAACACACACTAACAAAACAGAAGCTCCCTAGATGACATTGCAACAGATAAAATCATATTAAGAAGTACTGTATACAGCTTGACAAAAGATTTTAATGTCTGTTCACTTGAAAATAGGCATTACAACATTTGCTTTATTCTTGAATTCTAGATTTTTATCCTTGTTTCTAGATGAATTTAGATATCAACTCAAATGTCAAGGCCTGTGAGGTTTTTAATGAAAGACATATGCAGGGCTCAATTTGGGTTCCGTTTCTGTTCGCCACAATCTAAGCAACGTTATACATAAATGTATAAATCCAGCTTTGTTTTTCTTTACTACACAGATACCCAATAACATATCTGCAGATTTAATGACACTTATTCATTCATTCATTGTCTGTTAAGCGGTGTTGACTTTTATTGAGGAAAACACACCAAATTGGTCACATTTATTCACACATTTCCATCTGGGGGCAGTTCAGAGTCTCCAATTAACCTACTGTGCACGTCTAAAATTCATGACTCTGAAACGGGTGATTTTAATTACTCTCTGGTCCACAAACTGAGGCCAGTGTTTTATTATTTCATGATGCTGGTTGATACATAAACCGGTGGAAGAAGTGAAATGACTGCTTATTCTTTGGCTAGTGTGGCCTTGGTTTTCTTTATTTATTCTGTATTTTATACTGTTTATCATCACTATATAAACAAATCTTTCCAGACAATTTTCTAGATAGGGAATAAAAATCCCTTTATTTTAGTGAGTGTAACCTGGAACACCCCCCTACCACCACCGCCACCTTTCTTTCTTGGCTGTTGATTTCTTCAGCAGATGTTGAATCTTGGTTAGTTACCCATTGGGACAATCTTCTGGAACAGGGCTCACAGACTATAATTTGCAGTGTGCATACTTAATATCTGTAGTTTTGCCAATTTTACTTCAAATATTTTGGGGGAATTTATATTTTCGATTATACAGTGCATCTCAAACTGAACGGATTAGTTGATTTTCCAATTGTTAACTCTTCAAAATGTAGGAGACATCAGAGGTGAGGATTATTTTAACCATTTTTAACTCCATAAGTAGACAAATTGCCCTTATCTAAATTCACCCACTTACCCGATACTAGGAATGTCCAAACTATGCAACAAGGGGCTGCATAGCTGCAGATTGTTGTTGTTTCAACCAATCAAGCACTCAAAAAGCTTTAGAACAAATGTAGGTGAAACTCCATCATAGCTTATCTCTGTCAACACCAATTGGAGAAACATTCAATGTGACAATACGTGCATTCATTATAATGGAACTATGTCTGAAGCTTTGGCGGAATGAGAAGAATGAGTCTTGTCTCTTGTGGTCAATGAAGATTATTGATGGCTTCTGAAGTGTAACATTTTGGCCAGAATTTCTCTGCCAGCCCACCTGAAAGTCTCTCTTCCAGGCAACATTCTTTATTGATTATTTCCAGTGAAGCATCGGCTTGGGAGTCAGCTGAACAGTGGGACTGCTCGCCAGTTTCTTTCAGGCACGCAAACCAGAGAATTGTTCACGAGCAATTCCTCCAGTTTGAATTTGAGAAGAGAAATATCTCCACGCGTAGGCTGTGTGGCTTCAGTCTGTCTGCAATCATCAGGGTTTTTCGTTCATTGCACAAAAGGGGAAGTGTTGTAAGATCATTAGAATATCGGGGGAGATGAAAGACAAAAACAATGAGTGATGGCTCAGTTCCGCCTCAACATATCAGGGAAAATATGAAGGTGCAGAAGAAAAATGTGCAATGTAAAAATATTATTCGCAGATTTTCACGAATGAGCTACTCCCTGGGTCAGGAAAAGCTATATTTATGTTAGAGCTGGAAATATGCTGTGGGAGGTAAAAAAAATAAAAAAATAAAAAATCCCTGCATACTGAGAAGAGTTATCGATGCCCCACTATCACTTTAACAAAAAACAATACATGCATGGCATATTGAGAGCTTTACAGGTGCCAGTGGTGCATGAAAAGGAGACAAGTGAGACACAGTAAAGATGGAAATAAGCAAACAGAGAGGAAAACCAAGCCAATAAGTCTGGATGTGGTGGGACCCGGCAGACTGCGTGTATGTGATCCTGGGGATAATAGTATCAGCTGATGTGGAAAGTCTCCCACGAAGAGCATGGCTGTTTCACCCTGGAAACTAATCACGGTACCGGAAAAGCCCTAATGCCATTCTTAATGAGATGTCCCATCCTGGGGACTGTCACAGGAATCAGCGCTCCTTGAAAAAGAAGCCTTTATTGCTTTGGTTCAAAAAAATGTATTACTTTTTTACTACTAGCAAGAGAATACCCTGACAGGTTACAATAACATGGAGTGCATCACAAATATATCTCCTGACCCATGACATTGGTGTTCTCTTTATGGTTGTTTGTTTGTTTGTCCTCGCACCCAGGTAAAACAGAAGCAAAGTCCTCATTCCAACGAAAGAATGCTGTCAATTTAGATGTCATTGAAGTTTATCACATGTTGTTTCAGGTCTTTCAGTTCATAATTACCGAGCTAGGTGTCAGAAATAACTACACGTGGACTTCCCGCCAGTTGGCTCAGCGTGCGTGTGTGTGTGTGTGTGTGTGTGTGTGTATGTATGTGCCAGCCTGCTGTGATCTCTCTCACAAATGAATGCAATTTTGACCAAAGTCATGCTGTTGACCAGGTAGAAAGACTGCTGCAGTCCCATGCAGTATTCAGGGATGCACGTATTCACCATCTTCTGCACAGTGTTTGTGGTGGGAAAACTTCAATATCCCTCCTTCATCTGCACCGACTGAGGCAGATTTAACACGTGCAATTAAATGGGGATCAAAGCTTTCACATGGATTTGCTCGAGTTGCTCTGTCTCAGAGGGGAAAGAGGGAGTAGTTGTGTTTCCTGTGTTCTCACAACCCAAATAAGCAGAAACAATATTTATCTATTCAAATTAATACATCACAAATGAAAAGCCAACAAGAAGAGGTTTCACCTGGTATCTATCTAAATAAATTGTTTCATCTCTTTGGATCCCAATTATCCCAATCCACATCTCCTGTGACAGATGTGTAGGTAACCATGTTTATTAGGCAAATGTATTTTGTCATCAATTATAATTAATTCCTATATATTTCTGTAAGACATGCATCCTTCAATGAGAGCAGCCAGCTCATTAATCCAACCACAAATTGCTCTTTTTAAAAATAAATGTCAGTATGGCACTTTTTTGTGCTACTCTAAGGGGAATTGGATAAATATCTTGCTACATTTCTTCCCATTTCATCACGAAAACTTGGCTCTACTGTGGTACGAAAATTTTAATGATTGACTTTCACGTGCAACGTGCATTTGTACAGTCCCTGGAACATATACATATACTTTTCCCTATTTGGAAGTGGGTCAAACATGGAAAGAGGCAACTGCTACAAGCTTTATTAGCTCTCTTGCGGATGTTATTGACTATTTTGCCGCAGGGCTGCAGCCCCCCTCAGCAGCTGCAGAGGGCTTGTCTCTGGAGTCCACTCTGGCTGGATGCACACTGCTGTGCCGCAAACTTGTGTTGTAATTATTTACACTCATTACTGAAAAAGTAGATGTTAATACAAGTTATACAATGCTACCCAACACTGGCCAGTCTTTATTATGTGACAGCCGGCATTTTTTTTTTTTTTGGAAGAAAATAACTTAATTATGAACACATTTAGTTTAAATTTTCAGAAACTATTTTATAATGGGCCACGGAGTAGATGATTAAATTTTGGCAAGGTTCCGGATTCCAGAACTTTGGTCTTCAAAAGATCACAGGCAAAGATCAAAGGCCAAGGTAATTTAATTATAAAGCAACCCACTATGCATTACACACACACACACACACACACACACACACACACACACACACACACACACACACACACAGTGCAGATCTTTCTCTTCTTCCTGGCAGACCTGAGAAAGAATTGCTTCGATATTTTTATAGTTTAGTTAAAAAAAAAAGTGTCAGTACTGGAAGAAAACTGTGAATTCTGGATCCTTGCTGTGGCACGTGGGCAGAGATAAGCTTTTTCTAAAGTCAACAGATTTGAGAGGAGGTTTTATCCGAAGAGTCAGAGGCGTCTTATGTACCCATCTAATCCATGCGGCGACTTTTAAGCTTAAAGCCGTCACTTTTCAGCCCTTACAAAAGCTTGTATTTGCGAAACAATACGAGGGCTTTCAGCATGCACCCTGGTGTGACAAACCTGGCGTTGAACTTACACTCAAGGCAAAGAATGCGTGTGAATCCACACATCCTGTAAAGCTACACATTTGCCTAGAAACAGCAATAAATTTCTTTCTCCCACGGACTCACACCGTGAGGTACAGCAAAAGCCGACACAGTAATCATCGCTCTGACAGTGAAGATGAAGAGGACCCACCTGGAAAATAGCTTTGTCAAAATACCTCTGCAACACCAGCAGATGCTGATGCACACAAATACTGTCCTCCACAATCAAATCCACAGGGTTATAGCTCCAGTTTAAAGGTTAACTCCACAATAACGATGTTTAACATATATGTAGTTGCAACTTTAAAGCTGTTAATCCCCTCTAATAACAAGATCTCTTTGCAAGTAAAGCATATGTCTGGAAAAAAAGCGCTTTGCTTTGGGGCACTTGATGACACAGCATCAATCAAACGGTGTTTCATTCCTTCACCCCACTCATACCTACAGAGATCTTTGTCACAATCTGTATGAAATCCGATAAAAATGGTTCATTTTCCATTTTTTTTAAATGTGATGGATTAAAAGGGATCAGATGTTGCCTGAAGCAAGAATAATCAAAAAAGGGTCTCAATTGTTTTTGAAGCTGTTAAATTGAAAAAAAAAACAAAAAACAAAAAACACACACACACACACACATACACACACACACACACACACACACACACACACACACAC
>BJFM01000079.1:20485-30680 GCA_016586285.1 Arothron firmamentum
CCCCCCCCCCCCCCCCCCATGCCATCACATTTGCAGTGTTAATTTGTCACCGCTTGCGTAAAATGCACGCGTGCACATGCCTGCGTTGGTTTTATGAGCTGTTCAACCAAACGAAAAGCGTGACACCGGAGGAGTGAATGAGAGGCGGGATGAGGGGAATTATGGTGAATACATTAGAAATGAGAAGAGATGGGCAGGAAATTCATTTTATGCATTATGCGCTAAGCCAGCGCTCCTCATCCACAGGGTTTGCTTTTTTTAGTCCCTTATGCATTTGGAACAATATAGGGTCACCCTTCCATAGACACTAAGACCTTGAATCTCCCTCCATCTCCCCCGCTGCTTTTGTCTGCCTGCTGCTGAGACAGCATGCCACTCTCCTCCAGGAAATGACTAGGTATTAAAAAGTATTAAGAGGAAAAAAGTCAGAGTAGAAATTTAAAGTGATAAGGAATGAAAGTTTACTTGCAGCCCTGCTATCTCTGAGAGTTTTCACTTACAAAAGGGATTAGCGAAAGCAGGAATGGCATCGCGGGAGCGGACGTATCAGAATTCTTTAGGAGATAAGATGACGAATGCAGTGCATGCGTATTTAGTGTCATCTAAGATTTGGGGAAATCTGGCTGCAGCGGGATTTAATTTTCTGAAAGTGAGCCATACTAAAATTAGACTCCAACACGCTGTCATAACCTGGAGCAAAAGCTTTGAATCATCTGGAAACAGGAAGTGCATCAGCCAAGGTCCGTCACAAACACCGTTGCCTGGTTCCATACGGTCCTAAAAACAGCAAACTTTACTGTACATATACATCCATCACTGGAGGGCCACTTTTGCAGCCATCCTTGCAATAACAAATGCTAGAAGATTCTAACCAGGGGCGGCTAACGTGACCCAACTTGTGATTGGCTCCTGCACAGTTGTGAAACAAACCCAGACTACTGCTGCCAGTGTTGCTGGTGTGGAGAACATCAATCTCGCCATGAAGGAATCAGAGACTGCCGCTGCTGTTGTGGCCAGATTAGATTGATCATTTACCCGAAGTTACAGAACCTGGTCTGAGAATGATTTCAACAGGTAGCGGAGACCTCTCTCATCGTTTCTCAGGAGTGTGATGTTTCACGGCTAGACAACTTTAAGGAACATCATCCATGGCAACAACCGTGCTTTTGGTCCAGACTGAAAGAAAGTAAAGATTGGAATACAAAGGGATTAAATGTGGAAAATTGGTTCTGTGAAAGAAAAAAAAAAATATAAGAAACCCAATGATGGAGTAGTCCAATAGGGATGATTAAAAATGGGGTAAAACAAGAGCAAACAAACAGCCAATTACTTCAGGCTCTGGCGTGTCGAAACCCCCGTCAAAATGTTTCACCTTAACGATCGGGTCTCACATTCTTTTCAAACCTTTGCATAACAAGAAAAAAAAAAACATTCTTATTTATTTAGAAGTTAGTCTTCTCACAGCACAGAAAGTTTCACACTGTCTGTTATTTTGAGGCCAGACAAACGCGCTCAGACTACCTTTACTCTTAATGAGCAGGTGAATTACAAGCTTGTTTTGATTCTTTAAAACAGTAATTTAGGATTAGTAATTGAGGATTTTTTTTGTATCCCATTTAAGAATAATATTTCTGTGAAAGAAGAATAAAACTTCCTCATCTCCCCTCCAAATTTCTGAGACTCTAGCGAGTCTCAAATACATATTATGGAATTTTAGTCTCCAAAATTGTGAATAACGGTATCACCCGTACATGAAGATGTACAAAAGGAGATAAATAACTTACTGTGTGGGAAAAGTGCAAGAAAGAGCTATTTGAGTGCTCAGGCATTATTTGAATATTAAGATGATCATGTACTGTATTTTTCAGACTAAAGTGATAGTGTGTCTTAATAGATGTACTGACATCATTTCCTTCTGTAAAGGGCAATCGACTATTGCCTTTTCCTTTTCTGGAATCTGCTTCCTCAGCTCCAAATCCTCTCCTCCTCCTCCTCCTCCTCTCCCCAACCCCCACTACCCTGAGTAATGCCGCTCTTCTGACCTCGGTCCCTAATAGTCAAGGACCCCGTTGCGACCGCCACTGACCTTTTAAACCTAAGTCTGCCACAACAGGACTGGGAAGATTTATAACATCTGTAAAATCCAGCCTTTTCTCCCCGGGGTTTCCCCTCGAGTCCTCGTCCGCTTCCCAGTCATTTATGGACTGTTAGCTGGACTCTCTTTGCTCCTCTGTCTGTACCGTGCAATCAATCCTTTATACTACCTCAGTCCACTTTTCAAATAATTTCTCCAAGAGGACCAAGCGTTGACGGGCATTGTAAAAGACCTGAGAGGAAGCGTACCTCCTACCTCCAGGCAACGCTCCAACCTTTATGTTCCAGCTTTGCACTCTGTAGTTAATAGGTGCTCAGCATTCTTCCCCCTGTGGTGCTGCCTGGCGATCAGCTCACTGCTGAGACTTCTCACCCTCCTGAGTTCTCAGTGGGAAATGATGTTTTTGTCAGGTGCAGGACAGCAGAGTCTCCCCTTATTATCTATGGATAATGAAATAGCACCACGGGTACCTCTCAGCTCATATTTTGCCTGAGCTGAAAATTCTCTTTTTCACCTCCCCGCCTTTTTAACCCCTTCAACCAGCCTTTCTAAGAATATCTGCCTTTTTTTAAGCAAGTACCCAGTGTCAGTTTTGCAGCCGTTTCTGTCCAATGACTGACAAATGACCAGATTTAGTTTGATGGTCTGTTGTTTGGGACTTTTCCTTTTTAAAAACAACCCTGTCCATTTCTCCACTAGCTAGCTACACACTAGTTTGAGGATTAGAGCAACTCGATGGCAGCACCAAACCACCAGGTCAACCCAAATTGCAATATCAAGACCAATGTTTTGACAGGCAATTAGAAATGTGAGCATGGAAAATAAGATTTTAAATTTATAATTTTAGTTTAGCCTAGTTGCTTTAGTTTTTTAAACTAAAGGTGCTTTTACATTTCACGGTGATTCAGAGCCTTGGCAATGGACTGGATGTGGTATTAAACAGATTATTTGCAATCCACAGCGTAATTCCCTGTGTTTTGGCTTCACACTGTGGTAAATTATTAACATTTATCACAGAAGACATAAAAAGTTGAACCTTTGAAATACAGGAAAAATTAACGCTCCGAGAGCACGGTGCATGAGTTGGTGGATGATGTTCAGGCAGAAAAACAGACAGAAACCCAACACAGGGAGGATGTTAAATCAGATGGAGGAAGAGAAGAAAGAAGTCATGGGGGCAGGGAATCTCCCTGACTTTTGGTCTGGTACTTCTGAACTTGATATGCGAATAGTGACTTGTGAAGCTAATGTAACAGTGATTTCTCAATGGTTCACTTTAAAAATGATGATATTTTGGGGTTTTGTGCTCACACAACAGTGCTAATTGAAAAGAACCTTTAGGACATATACTCATGCATGTCATTGCCTCTTCCACTCTATTTGATTTTCTAAATTGCTGTCAAGGGCCAAGCAATAAGATAGAAATAATTAAAAAAAATAATAATAAAAGATCAAACATCTCTTGGTAATCCTTCAAATCATCAAAATGCATATTATAAAACTAAATCAGGTCAGCTGTATTCAATCAGTTCACAGCACTCATGTGCATATATCTTATTTTATGATGAATGCAGTGACAAAATGATGTTGTGCATGTATATCATGCACATTCATGAACATTATAATATTTCACTCGAGCCCATATGAATGCCCTAAAAGTCAATGGTGACACTAATACATTAAAAAAAAAAGTGCTTGACTGACAGGAGAAATCTATTTTTCCTCTTCCACTTTATGCAATTGTTTTACATCACAGTCAGGTCTACAGGACAGCTTATTTCCCAAATGCTACCCAGGATTAAGTTAAGAAGCCCACGAAATATGCATTTTTCTTCCATGCGCGGGGCTGTACGTGCCACCAGAGTCAGGCATAGTTAAATAAGACGAGGCGCTCACATCCATCCCAGTCTTTCCTTGTTGCCTGAGATGACAGGCCAGCGCTGACACCACCATCCTCCAAATTGGATTTCAGATATAATATATTCTTGTTTTTAATGTAAGTGGTAAATCATACGGGAATAATACACAGTCACACACTATTGTTCCTGTGCTCTCTGTTGTCTTAGATAGTGCCCGGGGGGATAAATGAATAAAGAAGTTAAATGTCAAATAATACAAATCTTGCTTTTTATCTCGTGCATGCAGACAGACTGTGAGAAATCCTTGAAAGATTCAGTCTGAAAGCCCATGTCCTGCCTTTACATCTGTCCTTGTCTATGTCCCATTCTAAAAAGCGAAGCCATGCATTCTTCTTATAAAAGTGAGCACATGAGAGGAAGAATCCTTTATTCCAGGGTGTTATGATAGATGAACAAAGAACACAGGCATGTGCAATTGTTCAGGGAGAAGTGCCAGAATGAGCGACCTTCCCTGCAAATGCTGCAGCAGATGGTTGCAGGTAAATGCATATAAGATGCAACATAAAGCTGTGTTAAACTCATCTCCATCTGCACTGAGCTAGAAAAGCTAGTCCAGGAAGTCAAACTTCCCCTAACAAGAAATATTGTTTTTATTCACACCAGTCATGCCAAACACCACAAAAAGAATGGCCAACTGTCAGCTTAGTGCGTGCGAGCTGTGCTGCGTCATGACGACAGCAGGATAACAGCCTTCTGCTGATAATGCTGCATCTGCGCCGCCATCAGTCAAATTGACACCCTTCATTTTGAAATAGTTTGAAATTCTTACTTGCTAAGAATTCAGCCATTCATCATGATCCCCGCAGACCATTAAACCCGTAAATAATTGGAATAAAATAAACATAAATGCGAATATTTTGTCACACGGCTGACAAGAAAATCTGCAAGTGCGGGGCAGCTTAATAGCAGAATAATGTTTATGTTAAATCAGGTCGTTTGAAACTATATATTGATGTCTTCTCGGTCAAATTCAGGATGCTGACTGGAAAAAAAGCCTTGAATTCCTACCTTCTGGCTAATGATTTTGCTTTCCTTTATATCAGCAGAGAATCAATTATTTTAGATGGGTGCTTGTAAGCACAACCGAATAGAAGCCCCCCAGCTGTTGTCTCCCCAGTGATAATTACTCTAGGCAGGTATTGTACTTTAGCAGTAAGAAGCAGAAATGTGGCGCTGCCTGCAGTTCCATCCCTCTTAACAGAACGTATGGAGACATTAAACAGACATCATTAGCTCCAGGAGATGACAAGGGGATGCGGGGAGAGGACACCACTCACTCACCAAGCTTAGTATTGCCAAATAGGAAGGCGGCAGGGAGCTTGTGGAGACACAATCTGACCAGCTGTGTAGATACACGGACCTTACGGAGGAGACTTTATGTCTGCTTTTGCATTTGCCTCAAAAATTTGTATTTGCACCTTAAAACTTTAACACTGCAGGCTATATTCTACAAACACTATGATGTGACTGTCACTGAAGACATCCCCTTGATGTGATACGTACAGATGCCGCATCACAATGAAAATCCTTACAACCTTTATTATTAAGGTTCAAGTGTTGGGGGGCACTGACACTGACAGCACTTTATGCCTTATCATCTGTCTTTTAAAATAAAAATAGAGATAGTAAAATCTCTGCAAATGTCAACACATGATGGGAATTTGCATATGCTTTCATATATTCAAACCTCTTTTGCCATGGAATGTGGTTAGAGAAAAAAAAAATAAAAACAGCATGTAAACAGCACCTTGCTGAACATAATAAAAGATCTATTCCCTATTTCACTACAACCTCAGTTTTGATGCATGTATTTCATTACATTCGCGCAAACCTGCCATTTGTAGTATTAGGAATGATTTATATGAATCAACGTGCAGTAAAAACACCACAGTCTCATTGCTCATATTAAGCATTCCTCTTCCTCCTTTTTATTTCTCCATATTTTAAGGCTGGCTAAGTTTTACTTTAAAAAGTCCTGGTTGGTAAAGTGGTTCAGGGTGTGCGTGCCCATGTGCCAAATGAGTGGGATTTAATCAATGCAGGTATTTATCATGATTAGTCATTCATCATTGGACCAGAAGAGGTCTTTAAAATCACTGGCAGTCCTTCTTGCTTATTTCCATCTTCATTTTTTATGCCATCGTTTGCAGCCTCACCCAGATCTGCTCCAAACGAGGCTGTTTTCATCAACTCGGCTCAGTTGCAGGTGGCTGGTCCACCTCCGTCATGCTCCCCGGGCCTGTTGGAGCACTTATTTGCTCGTTGTTGGGGCGCAGGGGTGGAAGGTTATCCTTCTACATTTTCTTCCAATCAGGGTGAAAACTGAACACTGCAGAATCAAGCATCGCTCTCATTTTAACATGCAAGATCGAGCCAATAAGCACTCCAACGTGCCTGAGGAGCATGATGAAGGCCCATAGGAGCACTATTTTTTCTTGTTGTGCCCAACACTATGTTAATTATGGCAGTGTGTTTTATATTAAAAGTGTATGAATTAAAACAAAAAAGTCCAATTTGCTTTCTGCAATCTAGTTAAACAAATAACGATGCTTCATTGTTTCATTTGTTTGTCGTAGTTGCAACAATTGATGTGGTTGGTGCCACTTGGATACACCTCTATACCACTGACACTATTATATATTCAACTAGCCATTTGTTCCAATCTGCTGCATCCACCTTCCAACCTTCATCCTTATATCTGTATATGAAGGATTTTCATGACCTTCCTTTATAATTCAACTCCAAGAAAATCAAATGTAATGTCATTTGTTAGCTCCGAAAAATACCTTGGTCTCTGCCTGTTTGACAATGGTGATTTCTTTCTGCATGTCTTTTAACAAGGCACACAAGGTATTTTGTTAACTGCAACATCATTTTTATAAATGCAGAAAGCAGCATTTCAAATATATGAAAAAGAGTTTGGTTAGATCTGACATAGTTGAGGTTGAGATCCAGAGAATCCCAGGTCCCTGCTGTCGTGTCACAAAGTTCTCCCCAGCAGCGGTAGCTCTCTGCCCTGAGCCTTTTATGTTCCTTTTAACAACGCAGTATCTGTCTCGTTCGTGTTTGATCTTCGACAAGACAAAGGGGCGTCGGAAGAACACTAGGCAGCGACTTCTTACCTTTCTTTGAGGGCTGGGAAAATCAAGTGCAGTGTTAAATCTAACCCTGTATCGGTTGACGGCTAGAGGGGACTCTGCACGAGGCTTTGTTTCTACCGTGGATCCATCTTTGAAGGCTAAAATGAAGAGAAGAGGAAGTTTGTGCGAGCTCCAGAAGTCTAAAAGTGGCTCCGCTTCATCTGTCTGGTGGAGACAAAACACCGTTTTTTTATTTGATTTTATTTTACGCTGTTTGGATTATGACAACAAAGGCGAATGAGAGCACCAGCTGCTTGTGACCAACCTACACACACGGATTCACCACTGGCAAACACATACAGAGAATACAGAGGATGTCTTTTACCTTTTCTTTTTTGCTTGTTAAGCGAGCCCTTTCACTAAAGCCAAAAGGGCACTTTAAATGTGCCTTTAACCTATAGGGCCGTGCAGATGGTTGTTTCAGCTTTAGGGCTTTCAAATTGGTTTTCATCTTAAGTGGGCGATACAGTGACTGTAAAGGAATTTTATTCCACCTTTTTATCTTACCCTGAAGTCACCATCAACACAGGTGAACCAGTGTTCATTAGAGAAATTAACACAAAGTTTCTTAAAAAAAAAGCCTGTGCAAACATTAATTCAAAGATGCAACTGTAGGAAAGGTTATTTTCTATCATTGATAGATAATATAATGTTAAAAATGGGCATACATATGCAGATGAGGTCCTTTTTAAAAAGTATAGCTTACGATAGCTACATAAGTGTGTGATTAGATTTGGTGGAGAGCTGAGTTAAATGAAGAAATAATATTTTTGGCCCAATAGTTCCAGTTCTTGTTCTCTCTGCTCACTCACACTCAATGTCATCTTATAGGAAGAAAAATACTAACTTGACTTGTGTGTACAGCCCAATCCAGACATTTCTCTTACAGGTCAGGTGACAGATTGTCCAGACAATTGTTTTTAACAAGCCAGAGGGAAAGTAGGTCAAGAAATACTGATGCTTGCCTCACCGATACCATTCCATCTCATTGTGATGATATAATAAGTATGCTGGGAGAAGAACTGGTGAAGTAAGGAGTTCATCGGACCAGCAGACTCTCTTTTTTAAAAATGGTTCTACCTCTTTTTGTATGTGTAATCCTTTTTTCCTCTCTGCATTACCAAATGCTGTTTGTGATTATAAGATTAATCATGCATGTAATAACCTAGAAAAAAAGTGTGTGATGGATGCACCTACAGAACTGTGGTCTGTGAGGAAGCTCAGGAAAGTATATTTTCTTGTTTGTTCTACCTGGCAAAACAGGAAAATGAGATATTGACTGCAGACATTTTTTTCCTTTTCTCTTTCTACAAAAACTGAACTGCAGTGGCAAGGTATTCCTTAAACCTTACTAAATGAGCATAGGTAGCTACAAACAGCATATAAATATGCTGTTTGTAGCTACCTAATATCAAATATGACCTCTACAGCAGAGCAACTTTATTTTGGGGCACTGTTTGACCAAGGCTGAATTTGCAGGAAGACACATAATACAGAAGATATATGTTTTTTTTAAAACAGCAACTGAGCAGCACATCTTAAAGTGGATTTATGAGTAATTGAAGAGTCTAATTTGTGAGAGGAAAACCGCAGCGGTGATTAAAGGACGGGTGCAATAAGGGACCGTTTTGATGCTGACATATGAAAATGTAGTTTCAGTTGTACTTAAACAGTATTGTGTCAGTTACGATATGCACTGCGTAATAGTATATTAGCAAAGCAAAGTATATTGTCTTGTTTTTCTGGGCACGTGCCACTGGGGTGTTACCTTTCAAGTGGCACAAACCAGATAAATTCAAGGATCAGATTATACATCATTTGTGATGTGATGCATTGTTAAATATTACTTTCGATGTGAGAAGAAAGAAATCAAAACTGACATGAAAAAAGAAGTTGACATGCTTTCAGAAGATTCACCATTCCAATAGATACATCAAGGACCCAACAGGTCTAATTCACAAAGAGTGGAGGATGCTATTGGATGTATTTTATTTAGTGAAGAAGGATTACTTAGACATTATGAACCTTTTTTTTTTTTTTTTTTTTGACGCTGTGAAACTGTCAAATTCCGGTCTGCCACAGCTGGCTGTACATTGTTAAAGCACAGCCCACATTGGACTGTGTGCCTGCTGTAAATGTATCCACACCACTGCACATGGAAACAGAGCTAACAAGTGAAAGAAAAAAAAAAAAAAAAAAGCCCGACGCTCTAGGGAGACAACACTGGCATGATTTGACTTGTAAATTATATGCAGAATGTGATGGAACCTCAAGCAAATTAGGGGCCAAGAGCAGACGATGGAGCTTTAATGCAGTGCCCTTTGTTTTCTTTGGTTGCTTTGATAGTAACTATAGGAAAAGGAACTGTTTGACTGGGAATCGCAGGACATCACAGGTCAGAAAGTGCAAGATTCCACTATGAGAAGCACTCATAGTGCTTTTGATGAACCAGACCATATTTCAAAATAGCTCGTATAAGGACCATATGCCAACCAGATATGTCTTATTTGGGAACTGTTTATCAGGACTGAGCCAAGACCTGGGAACTAAAGAGGACTCATGTCAGACTGGCCTGTCCGCAGTCCATCCATTCAAATCTGTGGCACTAGATGCAACACTGCACACGACTAAGGGGGCCTCAGAACATTAAAAAAAAACAAACAAAAAAAAAAAACAGAAGCTATGTGTCAACCACCTAAATGAATTTCACTTCAAAACCTGCAGTAATTAGTGTCCAGTCTTCCTGAAGGCTTACTGAGTGTTGTTAAAAGGAAAGGTGATACAACACATTGGTAAACAGACTGCAATTTTTTTTTTAACTCGAGAAGGAGAGAATATTTATTGCTGGAGGCACTCGGAGAGCTGCCAAGGACCACCAGCTCCCTTAAATTAAAACTCCTGGATCTGCACCAACTTTTAATGGGTTCCTCATTGGCCCGTTGCCCCTCTTCCACCAAATGTGGCTGAAAATAAATCAAGTACTTTCCAGTAAAAAAAATAAATAAAATAAATAAATAAATAAAAATAAATAAAAAATATAT
>BJFM01000080.1:0-29935 GCA_016586285.1 Arothron firmamentum
GAGACATCAACTTTTGCAAGCTCTTCTGGGTGCTGGCTCCCGTTTCCCACCAGATGTTGTGGTGGAAAGATGCACAGTTTGTCTTGGAGGACCACAAGGATAACATCAGACAGTCAGTTGCACATTACAGCTTTGATCCTCTGAACACTCTGGTTACTGTAGAGATAAATTTTGGTGCCATGATGGAAACTTTGAGTTGTCAATGCCTATGACTTATTTAACTAGCAAGCTGGTGTTTTGATCCCATGTCGCTCTGCCTGGAACACCCCACTCAATCCAGTACTGAAATCTCATGGGACTTATCACATGGTCCACGATCTGAGGGCCATAAACGATGTCATCATATCCCCAACACTGCAAGTACCAAACCCATACGTCATCCTTCAGAACTTGACCCCGAATCACAAGGTCTTCACTGCCATCGACCTGGCCAACGCCTTCTTCACCGTACCACTCTACCCTGGAAACCAGCAATACTTCGCCTTCACCTACAGAGGGCAACAGTTTTGTTATGCCCGACTTTCTCAAGGACTTAAAAACTCCCCTGGCCTGTTCAATGCAGCCCTGAGAGAAGATCTAGAAGACCTGACACTGCCAAAAGATGTGCTGGTTATACACTACGTTGATGATGTGCTGATTGCGGCCGCCTCAAGAGACGACTGCCTCACAGCTACCAAGATGCTCTTACACTGGCTTGCGGAACGCGGCTACAAGGTCAAACAACCCAAAATCCAACTATGCCAACCAACAGTCACGTTCCTGGGAAGAACGATATCAGCACAAGGCACTGGCCTCGCCGAGCCCCAAAAACAGGCAATCCGAGGGTTTCCACGACCCAAAACAGTAAGAGACATGCACAGCTTCCTTGGACTTTGCAACTACAGCCGAGGCTATGTACCTGACTACGTCTCTCTTTCACAAGCCTTGAGGGAGATGATAGCAAAGGAGGGACATAGAAACATGTCTGCACATCTGCAATGGACACGAGAAGCTGATGAAGCCTTTGAAAGACTCAAAAAAGCAATGGACGCTGCTGCCAGCTTGACAACACCGGACTACACCTTGGTTTTCCACCTCGACGTGGTGGAAAAGGAGGGAGTAGTGGATGCAATCTTGTACCAAAAGGTGCACAGAGAAAGAAAAGTGCTGAAGTATCACAGTGCAAAGCTGGATACAGTAAGCCAAGGACACACAGGATGTATCAAACACCTGCTGGCCATCCAAAATGCAATAAAAAAGACTGAAAACCTGGTACAGTGCCATTCACTTGTTGTTCACACATCTGACGGAGTTGTGGCATTCATGGAAGGCACAAATTTTGCGCTCACAAACAAGAAATACGACCAGGTGGTGTCAACACTCAAACAACCGAACATCACATTCTCCAGTGAAGGTGTCAACATGGCCACTAACCTGCCACACATGCAAGACATCCATTAATGCGAAACAAGACACAGGGAAGAAAACAGACTCAGAGACGCCTTGCACGCTTCACTACTGCAGGAAGCCCAACACACCTACTTTACAGATGGCTGCTGCTATAAAACAATGACAGGTGAAAATATTGCATCATATGCGATAGTGGAACTAATCAACAACAACTACGTCACTGTGGAAACCAGAATCATTCCACAACCAGCCTCAGCACAGCTAGCAGAGATAGTGGCACTAACAAGAGCTTTGGAGCTGCTGGAAGGGAAAACAGGAAACATCATCACAGACTCGGCCTATGCTCACGCGGCAGTCCACGTTGACGGCCCAATGTGGGTAAAAAGGAACTTCCAGACCTCAAAAGGGACCACTGTAAAACACTGTGAAGCCTTGAGAAGGCTGGTGAAAGCAATGCACCTGCCTACAGAGGTAGCAGTAGTAAAATGCAAAGGCCACAGCAAAAAGGAAGGCTGGATCTCACAAGGAAACGAGGCAGCTGACACGGCCGCAAAGAGAGCTGGGGGCTACACAATGATGCTGAAACAGAAAGATGAAGAGGGAGAGGAAAAAAAACAAATGTGCTGGGAGATGAGGGATGAACATGAACCAACAGAGACCTGGATTCTGGAAATGCAAGGGAAAGCCTCACCAGAAGAAAGATCCCAATGGAAACACAAAGGCGCTGCCAGAGTTGGAGGAGTGTGGATGAAAAATGGCACTCCGGCCGCGTCACTGAACCTGATTCCGATGTTGCTACGAGAAGCACATTCTGTGACACATGAGAGCAAAGACAGCATGATGAAGGTACTGAAAAGACTGTGGTGGTAGCCCAACCAAAGATACACTATTGAAGATTTTGTGGACGAATGCCAAGCTTGCAGTGAACACAGAGACGGAAGAGCAATAAAAACCAACGCAGGCCGATATCCGCTGCCCACAGGCCCCTTCCAAGAGCTAGTGGTTGATTACACAGATATGGGACCGGAACAGAGAGTAAATGGCTACAGATACCTGCTTGTCATGGTGGACAAGTTCTCAGGATGGGTTGAAGCCTACCCTTGCAAAGCTGAAACAGCTGCCAATGTCATAAAATTCTTGAAGAGAGAAATCATACCACGATACGGAGTACCTAAAGTCATCCGTTCTGACAACGGTACTCATTTCACAGCAAAGACCTTGAAGGAAGTGGAAGAAACACTTGGCATACAGCACAAATATGGCACTGTGTACCACCCCCAAAGCCAAGGAGCAGTCGAAAGAGCCAACCGAACGCTCAAGAAGACTATGGCACGGATCATGTCTGCGGGTAAGACCAACTGGGTCGATGCACTGCCAATTGCACTACTGAAAATGAGAAACCAAGAGAGACAGGGCTTGTTCCTCACTCCCCACAAAATTTGCACAGGGAGACCAATGAACTGGCCTGTTGTCCGCTCAACGCTGCCAAATGTTGTAGAGCTGCCCAAGGAAATGTCGGAATATGTGAAAGCTATTTCTCATGCTGCAAAAACAGTATGTCTCCAGGTACATGAAGCGAAAGGAGGAACACCTCACAAACCACTGACAGAAGAACTTGGGTTGGAACCAGGGTCTTGGGTCTTTGTAAAGGAACACAAAGTAAAATGGAATGAACCAAAGTGGTGCGGTCCCTACAAAGTACTGATGGGACTGTCGCATTCAGTGAAAATTAAAAAAGGAAGCATAACCCAATGGGTCCACTTAACTCACTGCGCCAAAGCCAAGGGGCTGCAAACCAAACCCAACACACCTGAGGAGGAAACGGCGGCTGTCCCAGACCAGAGACACAAATAATGCAAACAAAAATCTGCTACATGTTATGTGTTATCCGTTGTATGTCATCCATTGTATGTTACATGTTACCCGCCTTATTATTTTATTGTACTTTATCACTTTTGTTTTCATTTCATTTCATAACTTTCACCTTTCATGTTAATACTTTTACCTTTATTCCAGTATGTTTGTGTTTCACGTTTTATTGCATTACTTTTACCGTGCACGTTTTATTTCATTACTTTGCTGCTCACTTTTCATTTAGTCATTTTGGGAGAGAAAACGTGAGAAGAAAACAGTCTGAAATTTAGATAGTGGGGGCCGTGTGACTGACACGTGAGAGAAAATAGTCTCAAATTTTAGTTAGTGAAATCCGTTTTGGCTAAGACGTGAGAAATTAGCCCAGAACTAACGCATGCACTACAACACACAGGTAGAAGACTTGCCATGTTCTGTTCAAGCCCGTGAACTCATGCACCTAGTTGATTGTGTGACAACCAAGGAAGACTTGATAAGCGGAGCCACCTGAGAAGAAATAAAGATTTAAGAAGATTAAAGAAAAGTGGAAAAAGAGCTCTAGGGGTGGGATTTTGTTTGGTTTTCTTGTTTTTGTTGTTGTTTGCAAATAACTATGTCTGTACTCTTGTATTTTCTCAGCGTGGCATCCCTCGTATTGGCCAACGAGGAAGTCACGCTGACTTTTGAGATGGGTAAAACAGCTACACGACAGGTTGAACTCTGCGATATTGTAAGTTGTACCTATGAAATGTTACGCGGATACACCCATGATGAAGTCTACATCTGTCTGGCAACTAATAAGAAGAAACCACCCTATTGTCCCTCCTGGTATTGGGTGATCACAAATTCAGGAGCTAACTGGGGCTATAGAAGCATCAGGGCAGGACGCGGACGGGGTTATGGCCCAGGTCGTAACCTCACTCTTTTTGACCGACTGACTGTAGAGAAGCTACCCCCACCCGACGACTGCCACAGACAGTGCCGCACTAAATTAAGCCTACAAACATCAGTTCCTTTATGTTTCCCTAAACGCTGTAACCCTCTAAACATTACCTTACAATACCCGAACGAATTTGATGCTGACGCCTATGACATAGGAGTACGTACCACCGGCACTGACCCGGTTGGACGACTGAGAATCATTGTGACTGAACCACAACAGGTTGACTTAGACAGTGGGAAAAGGAGGGATCTGTCAACTGACGCTGACGATACTGACAAAACTGAAGGCGAGCTACAGGTTGTAGAAATAGAGACGGGAGTGACCAATACTAACCTGTGGCTTGAATGGATGATGTGGACTGTGACAAACCTAAACGCCACAGACTGTCTGGCATGCTCTCCTCCTAGGTATATTCTAGGGACTATGCCTTTGGAGGGGGGAGAAGACAATCATTGTATTAACCTAATGTTCTTGATTCCACATGTACATACTAATCATAGCTGTGCAATAATGTTCTCCAGGTATGGGGTTGCCCAAAGAGCCATGGTACCACCACCCTTCCAACACCTGAGTGGTAACTATAGCTGCTACACACACACACGCACCCTACTGGCAAGGAGGTGGGACAACTTACTGAGTGTTTGACTCTAACACATGTTGACTCCCAATTATCACGGATGAAAGTTGCCAGATTGGACATATGGTGGTACTGTGGCACCAATGTGTTGAGATCGATTTTGCCCACCAACTGGACAGGCACTTGCGCACCTGTACAGCTAGTCATGCCATTCCTGTTAGCACCAATGGCACCAAATTTCAGTTGGCCCAATTTTAAGCCACTGACCCAGCCCATCCACCGCCAAAAGCGTGACAGTATGCCTCAGGGCTCTTTTGACAAAACCATATGGATTGATGCAATCGGTATACCACGGGGAGTTCCTGATGAATTCAAAGCTAGAAATATGATAGCTGCAGGCTTCGAATCAATCTTGATCTGGATCTCTCCCAACAAAAATGCAGAGTGGATCAATTACCTGTATTATAATCAACAACGCTTTGTTAATTACACTAGAGATGCTATCAAAGGTTTAGCTGAACAGTTGGATGCTACCAGCTTAATGGCCTGGCAAAATAGACTAGCCCTGGATATGATTCTCGCTGAGAAGGGTGGAACTTGCAAACTGATTGACGGAGTCTGTTGTATTTACATTCCATCCAACACCTCCCCCAATGGCTCGGTAACACGAGCCCTGAATGGACTGACTGCCCTGTCGCAAGAACTGGCGGAAACCTCAGGCATTGATGACCCTATTGGAACCTGGCTCAGCTCACGGTTTGGCGCTTGGAAACACCTGATCCTGTCCATTGGCTCTGCCCTTCTGACAGGCCTTCTAATGTTCATCTTGTGTGGATGGTGTATCGTGCCCTGCCTTAGACGTTTAATTACCCGTACCCTGTCTAACATGTGTCCCTCTGATGTTGCTGTACAGATGGTTGTGAGACAGCCAGCTGAACCCAGCATCTACTTTGGAATCTCTGAGAGCGACCTGTAAGATGTCAACATGGACCATGCCAGTGGAAGCACTGCGGCGGCAGGCTTGTGAAGATCTTTTTGCCCTCTTAGATCAGCCAGGCTATCGGCCAAACCCATCGGCCGACCTCGAAAGGACTCATCCACCCAGAAAGGACGATAGCCGCCTGAGGGATTTTTGGTCTTCACCATGGTCAACTGACGTCAGATTGTGAACAGGACAAGGTCCTGTTCAAAGGAGGGAATTGTAGAGATAAATTTTGATGCCATGATGGAAACTTTGAGTTGTCAATGCCTATGACTTATTTAACTATTAATTTAGGCTATGTGTAATGATTTAGCTTGCTCACATATCTACTCTGACTTATGTTTTGTCTCCTCTGACGATTAACCATGACTCCTCATGTATTTATCTCATGTAACCAAATGTAATCACCATAGCTGCGTAAGCATATGCTAGTGAGTTTTGCTTGAGCATAAAACTTCATATTAGGTCACTATCGGAAACAGCTGACAGCTTGCTGAGTCATTATGAATAATAACGACTTCTGCTGAGATCTCAACAATAATGAGCCCATATGTGTCTTAAACATTACCCGAGACAGCTGACAGTCGACACAAAGTTTGAACAACAATACACGGTGTACAGATCTGTTAGGCCTCGGCTCTCTGTACAGGTCAGCTTGACCTCTTGAGTTATATGTTATCTGGAGCCACAGTGCTCCATGTCCTTGAGGGATGGGACAACAGGCTCTATTCTTTTCAGGACAGGATAGAGCGAACCTAACTGTAAGCTTTATCTGACGGTGAGGCTCTCAGGGGTACAAAAAGCAGGCTGTCAGTGGGTGGCGGGAGCAGAGTGCGTCATCCCAAGTTTGGAGGGGAGCCATCGTCTCGGCCGAGCGGTTTGGCGGTTCCTCTAGAGACCGAAGGCGGCGCAGCGGCGAACTCTGCTATAGTCGACCAATCTTTGGGTTTTGATTCGCTACTACTTTTTGCCCTGTACGTTTGTTCTTCCAATTCCATTTGGGTGTACTTTTTCTCCAATAAATTCTGGGCGACACCTTTGAAAAAGACAACCTCTGGTGCTCTGCGTCACTTTTTTGACACGAACACGCAGGCAGGTGCCTTCTGAGTTCTTCCATCGAGTTAAGACCGAGAAATTCCTGCTACATTACCCATGATGTGTCAGTAAAGGGGACTGAGTATAGGAGCAAAATGTTTGTTGTGATAGCGCAAAATGATGATGGCCTCATTGTTGGGAAAATTAAACAGGCTCTTATTCATAAAAGTTCATGTGTTTTATTTCATCAATGAACAGTATCAAGCTGTACGTCTGCCAGAATTAGGTGTTTATTACATTACACCAGTGCAGAGAGCGTACTGCTGTGTTGCTCATGAGAAGCTACTTGACTATTATCCATTGACAGAAAACATAGTTTGGGGAATGTCACTCCTAGTTCTTCATCATTCTATCCTAACTTTTTAGAAGAATGTCTTCACTGGAAGAGACTATCAAGGGGATTATCCTCAACAATTTGCCCACTCTCTCTGTGGAGACACAGATAGAGATTGTTTCCATGCTTCAGACATCTGGTGTTGAGTCTGTGGATGACCTGAAATATGTCCAACAGGAGGACATCAAAGGCCTGCTACCTGTTATACAACAGAGAAAATTACTGGAGGCCTTCAAATTTGGTAATTAATACTTAGATTATTATTTCACATATATTTTCATTCAGTAAAGTGTAATCATTGCTACAGAAGGTTCATGCCAATAATGACTGTACATTTCAAAAGATAATTTTTGAGAATAGGGATTTTCTTCTTTAAAGGGGAGCTATTATGCTTTTCCTTGTTTTCTGTCGTATATAACATGTTACGATGTTGGTTGTTCATATTAAATGTGGCCAAAGTAATACCTGTAGAAGTAATACCTGTAATCAAAAAGCTTCAGCCAAGAAACCACTCTAAATGCTAGGTTTCCTACTTTTATTTTGTTAATTTGTTTACGTTGCTCTGGAATAAAGCTTCTGGAAGCTGACCAATCAGAACACAGTGGGGTCACTGGGAGCTATAACAGCCTGTTTAAGACAGGCTGAACTAAGGGGCTGCATAAATGGCTAGTATAAAGTAAATAAAGATTTTTTATTTTTATTTTTTTAACTATGATTCATGCAAAAGCTACTCTATAGAAGTCTGAGGGTGAAAATATAAAGTTGGAAAAAGAGCATAAAAGGTCCCCTCTAACAGTCATTCATGTTTTAGTCTTTGTTGTTTCAGAAACTAAGAAAATTACTTGGGATCTCCAAGTTATTCCCAATGATTCATCAGATTCAACTGCTTCTACTCAGCCTAACTCCTCATTCTCATCCACCTCGCCATCGCTGAGATCCAACAAGGGAACTAGACCTCAGCGTGGACCGACTGATTCCTATGGCTGCACACGATTCCAGCCAGAGCCCCCGTTAGAAGAGACTGCTGACACATGTAACGGTCGACCTGGTCGAATGTCCCTTTCAGACCGTCGCTGGTAAAACCACGTCACTAGAAGCACCTCAGAGAGACATGTGCTCCGTCTTTACCTTTTTTCCGGATCATTTCTGAAATAAAACTGGACTAATTTCTTGTGATTCAACTTTTTATTTGTTTCTTATTACCACTCTTTTCTCCAGGAAAGTGAGGGTTTTGTTCCAAATAAAGTGTAGGGGAGACGAACTATTTCATCTTTATTTTTTTTGTCTCTGCATTTAATCTGCCGCCGACACGGTTCAGAACCATCACACACACTAGAAGAGAAACGGTACCGAATGGAAAACATGTACAAGCAGGAGGGCTTGAATGGAGGACAGAGGGTGGAGGTGACACATCTGATGGAGACTACATACAGCCTTCAGTGTATCCATATAAATCAAAGGCCAGCATCCTCCATTGAGGATCTAAGGATGAAATGGCCATTCCTTTTTACTCAAAGGGGCATCTACAGTATGCTCATTTTGAGCTGCTGATGGATATCAAAATACTGCAGGTGTTGGAACTTTCCATGGAGTAATGTGGATGAACGATTGTGGAGTACTTCAGGACCAAATCAAACCAGCATGATGTCCAAGCTATTGTTTCCCAGGGTTTGGATGGGGATTTGACTCTCCATGTAGTTCAGCTTCTCATGGCTCATTTTGGTGAGAGCCCAGATGGACTGATGATTCATAGGCGATGTGAGTGTTGGTCAATTATTGTTGCATAACTCTTGTGATTGAACATGTACTGTAACAATGTCATTTTGTTCTACTTTCTCTTAACCCTTCAGGTGTCTGCCACTGCTGCTGACATTGAGAGAAGCTTCACTCTACCAGCCAGTCCTCGGCTCATTTTGCTTGGTATGTATTTTGGTGTACATTTTGAAAGAACTTTATTTTCCAGTGAGAAGGAGGTAACTATATAAAGTGCTTGTGCAGATTCCATGTCCATCAGTATAATGGCATATCATACTGGAAAGCTGTACAATAATTGTGGAGCAATTGCGTCTTTGATTTTTTTCAAATGAAACTGAAATTACTGCAGTAGACTTTAAAAATGGGGGTAGTCTCCAGTCAAATTCAGTATTTTCTGCCCATCTGACATTCCTGGCAACAGTCTTTTTTCCCTGTTTTTGAGAAATATTGTAGTCGTCATTCAAAATGATGTCAGATGGCACTGGACAAGGTAAAAAAATACTTCTGGAAGTGGAGACTCTACCTAATTTCATGTTCTATACTTAATAGGAAATGAACCCAGGACAAACAGCCAGTGGATGATCAGCATCGAGGGGCACGTGGTCTGTGAAGGCATTCAGCCAACCTTTGTGTACGGACTGGCTGCGCTGTTTGCGGTGTTCTACATTTTCAACCTCCGGTATCCAGTCACGGCCTCCCAAACCCTGGAATTCATTCAAAGGTAGCTATTAATGGTGTAAATGATGCAAGTAATACATTAAACTCAGCGCTATGGCCTCTTTGCACAACTCCACTACTTCCTGAACTTAATACAGCTCCTTTGGTTCCTGTCTTTCATTACTGGACAAACTGATTAATCCAGGTGTGTCTGGCCATTGTCGTCGTGGTTACTGAGGTCAGGCACACCTGGATTAATCAATTTGTCCAATAATGAAAGACAAGAAACATAGGAGCTGTATTAATTTCAGGAAGTAGTGGAGTCGTGCAAAGAGCCCATTGTAGGCAACATGAGTAGGGATGGTTAAGATGATTTAGAGGTCTATTTGATGAATGGAAGAGGAAGAGCTTCCACTTCATATTGGCCAAAAGACCCCTTAAAACAGGGGTGGGCAATTATTTAGCCTGAAAGGCCACATTGGGTTCTAGATCTTGACGAAGGGGCTGGCCAGGCGGTGTAGGAAACTGACCCCCCAAATGAGGATCGGAGGCCCTTTTCTCTCCCCTAATACTTATGTTTCTTTCCCTCCCTCCAATAGTCTGTTTCATATTTTTATATTTTACCAGTGACGTTGTGATGATAATTTTTTTTGTCTGTTTGTTTTACAGGCACTAGTGATTGAGGATACCAGCCAAATGCTGCTGTTAAATACTTTCACTGTTCGCTCTGTCCTTCTCTTCTTTCTCCACTCTTCTCTTTCTCCACAACTTTTCTTCTTACAAATGTTCTAAATTTTATTAGTCTGCTGATGGTTTGAATTAAAGTGTTATGGAATATATATTCTCTTGTGTTTTATACCCGGGGTTTTCAAACTTGCTACTTAAAGGTCTAATCTGATTTTTATTCAAGGTCAGAGTTCAGGAATGATTGGCAATAACATTTAATCAACATTAAATCAGTTCACTTATGAATATTCTGGGAAACGGCCTTAGTGTGAGCGCTCTGTACTCTGTCAGTTCTTGATTCTTGAAAACAGCATCAGAGTGAGTGGTCGTCGCATTGTTCACTCTGTGTTGCTCTCCTCCGCTAGCTTAACCTGCTACTTTTCTTCAGGTGGCTCAGACAGGTGAATAGTGGTGGATGCATGTTGCTGGTTGCGTCTGTGATAGGCTTAAGGTAAAGCACAAGCACAAGAAGGTACACAACTTAAGTAAAATACAAGAAAAGTCATGTCTTGCGTGTTAATAGTAGGACTTGTTGATGTTACCTGCTGTCATGATCAACATGAGGTATGGATGGACATGGGTCCAGATTGACTTGCTGTTCAGTCCAGAATTGCAAAAGCCCTGTATGATGTCAGAAGTTACTTTTTTAATTTGTGGGGATTTATAGGAATTAAATGCAAAATAACAGATTCAATAATATAATATCGTTTGTGAATAAACCGGTGCATACTGTAAAATTACCATGACGCAGGTATCCTACTGTCGTGTACTGTAATCCAAAATACAGTAGTATACTGTAAAATAACAGTAGATGCGCTGTAAAATTACCACACCACCCACTGTTATCCTATGGTAATATACTGTAATTCAAAATACAGTACAATACTGTTAAAATAAATTACAGTAGGTGCATTGTAAAATAACAGTAAATCACTGGCATCCCTGCTGCCAGTAATTTACTGTTATTTTACAGCAAAATTCTTTACAGTGCAGCAGCTCCTCCCTTGGACTCTCACACCACCATCTTAACACAAGACGCCTGTGTGAATGTTTAACAGGGTGGAGTTAAAGAGGCAAATAGTGATCGACAACAGGTTCCATTTTGTGCAAGAATGGGGAAGTATATTAAGGGAACCTTGAAGTGTTGCTCAGAAACAACCCTCCCCCATCCAGCGCACGCAAACACACACACACACACACACAGGGTTGACTAAAAACGAAACTAAAAGCTGTTTTCCTCCAGTTTTTCCTTCCTGGAAAACATTCAGATCCGACACCATAACGTGTTTGCAGATTCAGAAATCAGTATTTTTATTTAAAAAACAGTCACAAAAAAAACTTTTTTCACATTAAGCACAAAATAACTTTAATGACAAAGACCATTAATGAGCAGATTAGATCATTAACAGGATGAGTTCTTTTCCCTTATAGTTGTTCATGTATATTGAAAATTACATTTTCTCACCTAAGTAATTTCATTTTGCATTTGTTGGACAAGACAAAAGCAGCAGCAACACATCAGGTGGTGGCTAGAGGAGGAAAAGAGGAAAAGCACATGAATAGAATCAAAAATACTGCAGAGTCACATGCATGAATTAAAAATTCTTTTTATCTAAAGAATTGAGTGTGGTGTGTGACATGGTTGATACCCACTGGGAAGATGCCTCATGATGTTGCTCTTAAGCGACATCACCAGCTGATGATGTTTTTCATCGAGCTGTCTGCCCACAGGCCCCTTCCTCACTTCATCCCAGTCCTCGTTGGTCTGTGGGTATGAAAAGACGGCTGTCAGTAACTTTTATTGGACCGACCAGAAACCGAGCTCGGTTTCAGCTTCTCACCATGTCTTTGAAGGCATCGCCGTGATCATAGGTCACAGATGGGGGATAGTCAATGCCCTTTTCACAGAGATGTCCCAGACTGGGGGCCACCAGGAACAGCTCCCTTTCACCGTAGATGTAGATCTTTCTGTCCTTACAGGTCATCAGGACAAGCTGTTCCCCTACAAGAGATGTCCCCTCCACAACCCCCAGGACCTGCATGCTTACTTCCTCCTTCAGGTAGAAATTCTCCCACTCGTACACCATTTCATCGTCATCTTTGTAAATGGTGTCATTCAGGTCTCCCACAGTCCACGTGGCACCGGCAGGACTCTTAAACTTATGAGTCTTGCCTTTATGTATGGACACAATGCTTGACACCCACGTTAGGTAATCTGGACCTAGAAGACATGTCAGGAGGTGTGAGGGGCTCCCACGGTTTAGGGTTAATGATGAGTGAGCAAAATACCTGTCTGGCTTTGCAGCAGGTCAGACAGTGGTCTGGAAGGGGAAAAGATGACAATGAATGATCTAATAAATAATAATAATAAAAAAACCCTAAATACTATATATCATACTCTACGTTCTTACGTGCGGAACATCACTGTACTTTGCGCCATTCTTGTCTTCCAATAACTTTCGAGAAGAAAAATTACACATAATTACAAATAATTCATAAATACACAATGGTCTTAAATCTTTGAGCTATGCATTTAGTCCAAATATATTGAAACCATATTGGAGCTATTACAGCTACTGTAGATTAAAATCCATTGCTTGTTAAATTATTAATCCCAAGGAATTTATGAAACATGGCTACGGGAATGATTTACGATCTTTTTCACGGTGTACAATCTACGGAGCAGTATTTCACAACGTTTAAACGACTTTATAAAGTTTGTACATTTTCGATTGTAGCCGTGACTGCAGTTGTTTTGTTGCAAATATGGCGTGTTGGGATCAAAAAAATAAATAAAACGAAAGTAAGTCAAATTCATCATTGTTAAAAAATTTCGCTTGTCTAGAATAAAATATATATAACGGCACTCACCACGCCTTAAAAAGAGAGTTAATCCTTGCTGTCGCGACAGCAAGGAAGAACATACAGTTACCCCCTACGCAGTTTGGTCACAACTACATTGCAAAGCTTTAGCCACGCCAAGCCCACGGAAAACTACCCATAATGCAGTGATCCATGTCACGTGCTGCTTCAACGTTTTTCTTGCTGCAGACAAAATGGCCGACACGGGCGCCGCCATACCTCCACTCCATACTGGAACTCTATACCGGACGTTAGTTAATCTGGGATATAAAAAGCCTTATCAATGGAACGCAGAACTTCTCCCTGTTGGAGATGGAAGATTTCATGACCGCATACACCGAAAATGCGCATATTTTCAAGGAAAAAAGTTATACTGCGGCAAAAGAGAGAGATCGTGTGGCTGAAAATTACTGACATAGTCCATGAATGATCATTAATTGGAGATATATATAAGTTCATAAAGAAAGAAATGTTTGGTCTTGGTTGTTCATCTCATTCAACCTTTCTATTCTATCCGTGTGTTTGAGCCAGAGGTGCATCCCAACAGGCACCACACGGACTTGACAGAAAATTAAGATGAAATATAAAACTATAGTTCCAACATGTCAGATATGATTTAAATACATTGTGATGTTGTTTAGCCTGTCCTCATTAAATGTTACGCTCCTAAGAATGACGCTGTGGCCGATACTTAGTGTTTCAGTGCCTGGAAAAGCATGAATTAAGTCTTAAGAGAAGTTAATTTGGCAAATGTGATGTCATGTTGAAAGTTGTAGATTCATTTAACATTATTTTATATTACTCTATAAAGGTTTTGACTGTTAAGAATGTTTTGATGTACTACTGTTAAGTGCTATTGTGACTTATGACTGATAGCTGCTTATGGTTTATATAACTGAGATGTAACAATTTGAAAACTTTAGACTCTTTAGCCTGTTTAAAATTAAATAGGTTGATGATTAGAATGTTAAAAACGCTGAAATAACATGATTAGTAAATTTCCATGGTTGCATACATTGAGTGCATGTGTGTGTGTGTGAAAAACAATGAAGTAATCATAATTAAATATGGTAAGGGGAGAAGTGAGGTGAGGCGAGTCAGGTGTAACCAGTGAAAGTCAGGGGGATGTCCTGTGGGACGGTGCAGTGAATCAGGTATAAAGACGACTGCACAGCTGCGTTCGGGGTCCTTCCTGCGCACCCAAGACATCAACACTCTCCAGGCCAGACCCCATCGATGCAGCAAGAGGATCATGCTGGGTTGGCTGAAGATTGTGCTTTTGAGGAACAAACGTTTGAATGAGGAACATTGCTCAAGAACTGGAAATGGGAATCAAGATTATGAGCAACGAACGAATGGCTACATTAAACAACAACAGCGAATAACATCAAAATGCATATGGAACAGCAACTAACATCAACACATATGTCATCCACTGAAAAGCTGGACAGTGCGTTCCCTTTTCATGTCCCGAGACTGAGACCAACATCAGGAAATGCCCAGTAGCCAGGGGAGTGGCTGGCTTTGAGACCGGGTTGTGCCGTCGGACACCAGGTCTCGGTCCCCAAACTCTCACAGCTTCTTTCAAAAATTCATCCTAATGCTCTAAAGAACAGGTAACCACGAGTAGCATCGGTAATTTGTAACTACAAGATCCTATCTTTACTGTTGATCTTCTGGACAGAAGCAGTGGGCTGACTACCCACAGTGACCGGCTGCTGAGACCAGTCAGTGGTGACAGCCTCCGCAAGGTAGAAAGGAGGTTACGGGTCCAGCGGGTGCCAGCTGCCCCACTGGTGGGGCCCGTATGGGAGTTATACCGGCCTGCAAGAGAGAGAGATCTGAGTGGAGGTGTTAGTGTGACACCACAGACTTTGTGACCTTGTGACGCCTCGGAGATCAGATCTACGGCAGCCTGAATAGTCTGCGTTTCATCCCCGCTCAACTGCACAGCCAGAGGCTTTGAAACATGGACAGCTTGCCCCCACCAGAAGAAAGCGGAGGATGCGGAGGTAGCTGAGGACAATCCTCTCCATACTCTTCAGCAGGTTAGAGGTTAGGGCCACAGGTCTGTAGTGGCTCGTTTACCTGGGGTGGGCTGTCATGGGGACCAGAACCACACATGATGTCTTCCACAGGGTTGGGACTTTCTCCAGGTGAAGGCTCAGGTTGAAGATGTGCAGAACCACCTTGCTCAGCTGGTCTGCACACTGCAGCCTGTCGCTGATTCCGTCCGGCCCTGTGGCCTTCCTGACCTTTAGCCTCTTTAAGCTCCCTCTTCACCTGGTGCAGAGTGGCGGGGGGTGACACTGGTGACTGGGGGAGATGGTAAATGTTGAATTGAAAATACAGCAGTACTGATTGTATATTACCATCCAAATGTATAGCAAATTTGTTCCAGAAATAATTTATTAATTAAAGTTTGTATGATTGTACAATTTGAACCAAATTTATTGTATCTGAGGCATTTGAGTTATGGCTTTAGAAAAATACTGTGTATAATTATCGTTTGGTGTTACCATCTAGCGGTTGAAAGGGAAAACGGCATTAAACAGCACAATGTAAGGCTGTGCAGTGAGCTGTTTGAGCTTGTCAGGTGAAATAACAAAGATGCTTACTGGAAAATTTGCCCAATAAAGGAAGGATCATTTGTTAATCTGAACTGAATGTGCATATTTTCCTTTTTCCATCTCGTTTTTATTTTCTAAAATATTCATATATATAAATAAAACACATACAATTCAGATATATTACAACGTATAAAATGTTGTTGTTAATGTCTTATATTTATTTCTGGTTATTTATCTTGTGTTCAAGTAAACATTCATTCACCTGTGACTCCTGCGTGTCAAAAACCGGAAAAACTGCGCGTCAAAAGTGAGGATAAGATTACAACGATCGGCGCTCGACTTTCACGCCTGCTATCGATTTATCTGTGTTCGCAGATAAGGCAGAAGGCCTTTTCCGGCCCCCGATGTTACTCGAGCAGACCTCGACTGAACAATATTTTTACAGTTATTATAAAATTGATGTGAAGTGCTTTTTGATCTGCACCCTTCTGGTCATTCGAATCCACGTAAAAATTCTGGATTTCCGAAGACAACTCAACAATCCATTAAAGCTGGTTCAACATTTAAAAGCGACGTTTTGCGGAACTAAAGATTGTTTCTGCCTGTTTCTGCCCGGACGATATTAACGGTGAACTGAAGCCTCTCATAGGTGTAACTCATGTGTTTACCAATTTTTCTTTTAATTAATATTCTGTGCTAAACTTAGATACCTATATTCGTTAGAGACTACCTACCTGGACGTGAATCCCCAGGGTTTTTTTTTTTTTGTTTGTTTGTTTGCTTTTTTGTCGTTTTATTACCAGTTTTATTGAAGCAAAAACACCTAACAAGAAGGTAAGGGTCTATGTTTTTGTTTTGGGCTGTCACATTAAATGTCGATTAAAACAAGAAATATTTGAGTTTGAGTATACATACTGTATATCTTTGTGGTTTCTTGAAGATGCTTATCCAAGAAGCTCTTAGAATAAGAAGCATTTTGAATAAGAGATTAAACAACTTTAAGAAAAAACAAGGAAGTCTTGCTGAATTGTGTCAAGCTGGAGAGAAATGTTCTTCGACCTGCAATTCTTGGTGTGACAAACCACCATATAATAAAATCAACCTGTGTCTTTATATACAGTCATGCCATATAATTAAATTTTGTACAGATTTGGGGTTTTTTTGGGGGGGGGGGGGTAAGTTTTCAATATTTTGACAGCCAGATGGGGGGAAAAAATGTTTTTATGTCTTGTTGTTTTGGTGAACAGTGCTCTGTCTCACCATCCTGAGGGAAGGAGTCTTAACAGTTTGTGTCCGGGGTGCGAGGGGCCCCTTCAGAGATGTTACCGGCCTTCTTCCTGACCCTGAATGGGTATAGAATCCTGGATAGAGGGTAGATTCTGACCAATGCTTTTCTATGATGTTCTTATTGTCTGGTTGCAGCCTGCTTTTGACCAGTTTTGTGGCAGAGCCCAACCAGACAATGATGGACATGCACAGAACAGACTGAACTACTGCTGTAGAAGTGTGTTAGCAGCAGTTCCTGAGGCAGGTTGAACTTTATGGATAGCCTGAAGAGGTACATCCTCTGCTGTGCTTTTTTAATGACTGTGTCTACAGGAGAGGAAATCTTAAGGTCCCAGGAGATGTTGCAACCCAGAAGCCGGAAAGAGTCCACAGTAGACACGGGGTTGTGGAGAATACGGAGGGGGGAGTGAAGGGCTCTTCTCCTAAAGTTCACTGTCCTCTCCAGTCTTTAGCAGGTTCCGCTCCAAGTTGTTCTGACCGTTCCACCTCGCATCTGGAAGCTGACTCTTCAACATTTTAAGTTCAATGATGGTGGTATCCCCCAAACTGTAGCAGTTTGACAGAGCCACCGCCAGAGATGCAGTTGCTGGTTTAAGGAGTGAAGAGCAGGGGGGAGAGAGCATAGTTTTCTGGGGCACCAATGCTGAGTGTACGGGCGCTGGAGGCGGTGCCCCTCAGCCTCACACGCTGCCTGCTGTCACTCAGAAAGTCTGTAATCCACTGATGATTGGGAGGAGGCACTTTGGATGATCTTCTCCAGGATATCAGAACAGTGGCGTTGAGGGCTGAAGTGAAGTCCACAAAAAGGATTCTGGCGTATGTCTCTGTAGAGTCCAGGTGCTGGAGGGTGTAATGCAGCCCTACGTTTACTGCATCCTCAATTAACCTGTTTGGAATGATGGTGGAGCGTTGAAAGCAGGAGGGGACTTCTCATAGCTCCGGTGATCTGGTGCAGACCGGGATGAAGATGGGTTTTCAGAATCATGTGGTGAATTACCTTCAAAACCTGTGGACAACAAAAATGTCAACAGTCAGTGATACATCACACAGACTATCATATTTGATCATGTCATTCTAAAGCATCTGCTTTGTTTTGCGTTAAACAAAACGTAAAGGATTTGGAAGCAATTTAACCATGTATCTCTCTCTGTAGTCATGCTACTGGTGGACCAGGGTCTGTATATCGGTACTGTGGCTGATCTCAGTGACAGTCAGGCTTTGAGTGATGCAGCTGTAACTCATGTCCTTTCTGTGGACTCGGTGGACCCTACCCCTCTGCTCCCTCCTGGTGGAAAAATCTGCAATAAATGGATCAACGTTCTAGATGAAGCCACATCTGACCTTCTCACTTCCATGGACAGCTGCTTCCTCTTCATTCGGGAGGCTGTTGAAATGGGTGGGGCTGCACTTGTTCACTGGTAAGTGAAATGTGACATCCGTTAAACTGTGTAATTTCTATTAAATAATCAGGATTTTTATATCTGTGATGCAGCCTTTAATATCAACAGTAGCTGTTGGGAGGTGTCTGAGTTGTAAATATAACGTTCAGATGAGTATTGGTGGAACACTTTGTATGACCAAAGTGGAAACATAGAAAAACAAATACACTACATTCTCCTGTGGGATGTGTAGTTCATGTATAGTGTTGTGTATAGTGTTGTGTATAGTGCCCGGCTGTTAAAGTTGCAGTGTTACTAAAATTTGATTCAGAATTACATCCAAGGCTTTTAACCTTTGACAGAGATTCTTGGTTGAGAAAAGAAAAGTAATTCAATAAGCAATTGAATTTGAGTCAATAATTAATGCTAAACAAATAAGAATTAAAACAAGTTTAAATACTTTATACATTTTGGTCAAATCAATTTATACCACATTGATAGTATATATTACAGAAGCCCCAAGCAGTGATGCATTCATATATATTGTTTCCTCCATTTTCCCGTGATATCAAGTTAATTTCATCTGTTGTCTCTTGGTCTTGAGTTATTTTTGTCATTACCTTAGGAAAACAAGGTTTTGTGTCTCAAGATCTTGACAATGACATTGACATCATATGTGACATGCAGACTAATGGATGCCCTTAACATTAATGTAAGTTATGATGTAGTAATAACAATAATAACTGCACTGCCGGTAGAGCGAGAAGAATCTTGTCTATAGCAAGGCATAAATAATAAATAATTCAAAAAATGTCCCTGGTGAAGGTTGTCTGAATGTGACCGTTTGAATAGCTTGTGCTGTATTGCAACAATTGTGCATAATACTTTGTGTGTGTCTCAGCCAAGCTGGACGTAGCCGCAGCGCCACCATCATTACTGCTTATCTAATGAAGAATTACCAGCTAGGCTTCCCCGAGGCGTACCGCAGACTTACGGCAATGAAAAAAGACATTCAGTAAGTGGTCTGTGAGTATTACATGTACAAATTGTTATTCAACAACTGGTACTTTTCCATACTGTGTGTTCTTGTACGTGGTTTGTAGTTGGGACCAAACTACACATTTTCTTTAGTGAGGAGAATGCTGGGAAACGGTGACATTTACAAAATCAAAAGTCTGTTTGCAGGGCCACAGCCTTGGTTTTAAGGTTTAAGTTGGAGTTGTGTGTAGGTTAAGGTTGGGTGTGCCTTTAGAACTTAGCTGTGATGGTTGGAGTTTGAGTAAGTGACTGGGGAATGTACTTTGACCATGAAAGTCCTCACAAAATATAAGTACAACTTCGTGTGTTGTTTACATCCTACATAGGAGGTACCAAAATAGGCATTTTTTTAGAAAGCTTAATGTTTGTGGTTTGAATGGGTTTAGGTCAGGCTTTGGGTGGGGTTAGAGATTCATTAGTTGTGATGTTAGCGGTAAGAGCTGGACAGTGTATTATGTCAGTGAAAGTCCTTACAAAAATGGGAAATTCCACAGTGTGTGTATATGTGTGGGTTGTTTTTTTTTTCAAACCTTGATTTGAATTTTATTTACATATTTTACTTACATACTTTTAAGTACTTACAACAAGGAGGTGAAATGTGTTTCAGGGTCAACAGTGGGTTTGAGGAGCAGTTGTGTTTGTATGAAGCTATGCAGTATCAAGTGGACATCTGCAATCCACTATACAAACAGTATAGGCTGACCAAGATCGCAGAGAAGTACCCTGCTGGTACGCACACACGCACATGCACATGCACACATGTTGTGTCTGACAGAAATTCAGTGTGTTTCTGTGTTTGTGGGAGAGCAGATCTGAACTGTGTACCCAGCGAACTTTTCGCTGTCGACCCCGCCCAGTCCAACTCTTCTGATGTGACCTATCGTTGCAGGAAGTGCAGGTAATTAGAAACGTTAGAACTCCTTAGAATTTGTTTTGGTGATCATCTTTTTTTCCTGACCCATTCTCGGGTTTCTTTTTTGTAGAAGAACGCTCTTCTGTGCTTCCAATATCCTCAGTCACCTGGTGGGAAATGGAGCATTGTCTTTTGCTCATAAGAAGTCCAGTAATCTGACTGGTAAGGGCCAAAGCTTGCTGTGGGCCAGTTTGTGTTGCTGAAATGAAATCAATACCATGTTGACCCTTTTCACTTTTTCTTTTATATTATTAAATGACTCTCTTGATCAACTGAGAGATGTTTCTGCACCTTAATGGGAGTCCACCAATCAGTCCAAGCAGTTGAAAAATCATTTGGAAAGTCTACAAAAGATGACACTGCAGCTTACACTGCATATTGGCATAAAAACCAATATTTCAAAAGAAATGTATTCTTTAAATCCCTCGTTTTTACTTTTAAGGACTTGATATGAAAAAGGATGCTATTTTATAAGTATACCTATAAATTTTGAAGTTAAACCTAATGGATTTAAACTGTGGTTGCCTAGGAGACACTGTGTGTACGTCTTACTTCATCGAACCAGTGCAGTGGATGGAACAAGCTATGTTAGGAGTAATGGATGGTCAGGTAACACAGTTTCCTATTTTCTCAGAATACAACTCTACTGTACTATCATAAAGTCAGATAGAACATATTCTTCATAAGTGTAATTCAGTTGTTACTCTTCTCTTTTGTGTTTCTGTTCGTTTAGCTGTTGTGTCCCAAGTGTAGATCTAAGCTGGGCTCTTTCCGCTGGTATGGTGATCAGTGTTCCTGTGGTCGTTGGGTCACGCCTGCCTTCCAGTTGCATCGCAACAGACTGGATGAGATTCGACAACTAAAGATACAAAAATAACCCACGTGTAACACACGCACACAGAAATGTGCTCTCCGAATAAAGAAGGCCTGTTAAAAGGTCAATGAGGGGGATTTGTCCCCTACTGGTTACATTATGTGACCCACTATTGGAGACACATTGTCCCACAGTTGTACATAGATTTGATGATCAGTGAAGACAGTTGAGGATGTGCCCTCATAGTAAGAGAATTAACCATGTGCAGAATTCAAGTTTCTGAAGGTGCAATTATTTGATTTTAATAAACTGATGTGTGTATTAAAGATCAAATTTCAACTATTGCACTTTTGAGTGTAACTTTATTTGAAAATGACCTTAGAGAATTTCAAATCTTACTCTTGCATTTAATGGTAATGTAATTGATGAAAAAAGTGCCCTATGTGGGAGGATAAATACTGTATTTCTTAAAATAAAGTACGATAATATTTGCTGCATAGTCTCCCATGCCTTTATCCCTAAATCTGAATGTGGGATTAACAATACAGATTGCAGCAGTCTGAATGCTGGTGAGCATGTGCACTGAAGTATGGTGATCAGAAATTCAACATACATATTTAGAGTTACATTTACATTATTATAATTCCCTGCACCTTAAGTAACATTCATTTTCACTTCCATAACCTAGCCACCAATAATATGTAAAACAAAGGTTGTTGTTTTTTTCATTTGTGTTGCAATCATGAAATTCAATATCTCCCATATACATACATTCACAATTGAAGGTTAGGGTTATTGGTGTTTACAGGGAGAATGAGCCCATTAATGACACTTGTCACCGTTATTTCTGTTTTACCTGTCATTTCAACAAATCTACCTTCCTTATCTATAAACTCTGAAATATGTTCACAGTTGAAGGTCCCAGATTAAAAATTGCAACTCCTCTACTGCCAGATTTCCTCCGTGTTTTATAACCCATTCTACCCATCTAGGTGGGTGTTCTGCCGTGTGGATTTTATCTTTTTCAACTCAGAGAAGATTTTCCACCTCTTGATTAGACTGAGTACACCACTTACATTAAGCAAATCCAGTTTACAGCTCTGTTTTGCATCCAAGTAATTCCCTTTTCTAGTTACCTGATGACTCTGCTAAGCCCTCAGCAGGGAGAGCACAATTCTATATTCTGTTATTAGAATTATGTACATGTGGTAATCAGAGCAGGCACAGTCTTCTTCTGAACTTTGTAGGGTAAAAATTCTACATTATGCTTCTGTTATTTTATGATGCTTTGTTCTTGCCTCTCTGTCCTGTCCAGGCTTCAGGGTCCAGGTTTTTATAACGGGCCAGGACACAAACTTGATTGTAAAAGATTTTACATAAATAAAACTGAACTGAATCACTGCATTTTCTTCCCAATGAAATCACAGTCATGTATGAATTTTCACCCAAAACATTTTATTGGGCAGATCTGTGAATTACATGTCACTAAGATAGACGATTGAGACAGCAGTGGCAAGAAGGGCAACAGCAGTAGCCATGGCAAAACCTAAAAAGGCAGAGATATTAGGAGAGCCTTTTAGATAAATAGCCATTATTTGCAACATTTTTAGTATAATAGATTAAGGATACATTGTCCAGTATTTATTTTATTTTTTTTTACCAATATAGGTGTTGATCTTATTCCCTGGTGCTTCAACATTTTCCACTGGAGGCTCTAGAAGTATACAATGTCAGAAATTACAATACAGTGTCAGTCGCACAACTATAACACACACCATTAATAAGAGACAATAATGACCGCAGCAATGGTTTTGGGGTTCAGTATCTATAAGATGGACCAGGTCACAAAATGTAATGAAATGGCCAAACATCAGCCAATTAGTTTAATACATTTGAGACCCTGGAAATGCAATGAAATGAAATATATTTGCAGCAATTTGTAATAATAAATGCAATGCTTTGGTTGAGCAAAACTGAAAAGTCAACACTTCACTAATTGAGTTGAATTGAACTTGTGTATGTAAAAACTCATTTGAATTTGAGTACTGGAGAAAAGAGAAAAGAGAAAAGAAAAACTGGTAAAAGGATAAGACATATCCAGGTACACAAAGTGCTACTTTATGAATCCTACCTGCAGGAACACTTTGCTCTCCAACTTCAGCTGGAATTTCCTGTGTCGTGTCCAAGTCATTGATGGTGACGTCAATATCCAGCATCTCCTTTAGCCTCTCGATTAGATCAGCCAGGCCTTCATCGATGAACTGGTACTCACATGCACACACTGGCCACGTCGTTTTCATTGGGCAGAAAATGCGATGAGGGAGGTTGAAGTCCTCTGAAACAAAGTGTAGTAAATATTCTCTCAGTTTTGTATTACGATCAGTATTACATAATCATTTCATAGATTACATTTACTATACTTAGCAATATATACTATACTTAGCAACCATGATATCCTGTGTGACTATATAAGGTTTGTTTTCATGTACCACGTGCTTTGACGTATATATCACATGAATCTGTAACTATTACGACACGACTACTGGGCAAGGTCAATACACAAAAACTCTGTACACGGAAGGACAAGTGCCTTCCTCCCATCTTCTCTGCCCCTCCTGGGACTGAGAGAGCTGTTACAGTATGGTTGAAGGCCCGCGGCCACGTAATAAATTTTGCTTTGCAGACTTGGACTCTCTTTTATCCCTACACCAAAACTGAACTTGCAACAAAAGACATAACCTGAGTGTAAGTGAACGTTCTACTTCAAGTTTTTCCAAATGTTGCCATGAGTGGATTGGACTGACATGTCAGCCACCTAAGCAGGGTGATAGAAGAGTCTTATCTTGTGAGTTCTGTAAAGGGCTGTATTTAGCTGAATTCTTCCAAAGCTACTGCAAGTTTTGTTGCATTTTGGAATCACCACTGGATGTGAATGGAATAAAATAGTCTTTACTGCCATTGTACTGTTGTGGTAGAGCGAAGTTTAGCCATTCACCATAAAAAGATGTAAAAAAAAAAAAAAAAAAAACTCCAAGAAAGACAAAAAAAAAACAGATTTTTTAAAAAAGAGGCACTCTTAAAAGTCACAAATACATATACTCACACTCAGGCTGCATCTGTGTGTGTGTGTGTGTGTGTGCGTGCACCTTGTCTGTCTTTCGTGGTCCCCTTGCGATCCGCCTCTGAAGTCAGCAGCTCCTCCACCATCATGAAAACTCTAGCGGCCACTGTAGAAACTACATCCCTCTTCAGCAACTGGTCACAGAGAAGCTTTCATGTCAAAACTAAAATGTATTTCCGTGTGCGCTACTGAAATAAATATTAAATGTAACCTTTTCAGCATGCTTGGACTTTGGTTTGCTGCCATGCAAAAAGACTCTGCTGTGAATGGCTCCTCTGACTGACAGGCTGCCTCCACACTGCTGCACCAGATTAGTCAATCTCTGGTTTTCCTAACACAAAGAAAATAAGGCTCACATTTACACTTCTGGCCAAGTGGAGACATTGAATTACTGTAATTATTTCAAAGCTTTATAGTCATTGTGCGGAATATAGTAAATTTAGTGCAGACCAATAAAGAACACTAGTGTTATCTTTAAATGTGCACATTGCAATACGAAACATGTTGGTATAATGTCTTACCAGGGGGATGATGAGCTGAGCGTTGACTGTCTGTCTCACATTCCTTTTCTGAAATATCAAACATAGAATCTTTTCAAATCATTTTTTAATAATCAGAAAACAGCATTTTGTCACGATGTTACCTCATATATTAAGGAAAAAATATACTTGCCAAAATTGCACTAAATTAAAACCAAACTGTAAATATGGAGTAGAATTTACAAAATGTGAATCTCAAAGGGTCCAGACAGCCCCCAACATGGGGTACATTTTAACTTTTATTGCACGTGTGTATTAAAACTGACAATCGCTGGGTTTTAGGTTGCACGGAAGAATTTAATTCAGATTTATACTAGTACATTAGTAAAGAAACACTTTTCTACACAAAATCAATCATAGCTTATAAATTATTTGGTGCTCTAGCATCAGCAAGAAACTGATGTAGTTGTCAACATTGATAACAATGTTGGAGCACATTCTGTCCTTTTTTCAGATATGTGGCTGAATGATCCTCAAGTTAGAGAAAAATTTAGTCAGCAGTGATCACCTCTTTCTTTTTTTAATCACTAAAAGACCAAAACTCTATATGAACACCAACATATCCACAAAGCAGTTAATGATGCAGACCGCTTTCTCTGCGTTGTACAGATTCAAACAACCTGTCCGCTTGTCAGCTCCATGTCCTCTGGTATCCTTTTACCATCAAACAAACAAAATCCTTCTTGAATCTGGCGCGCCCACACTTTAAGTCCCTCCTGAAAAAAAAAAAAAAAAAAAGCCAAAAAAGCACATTCCCCTACGAGCAGTTTCAATGCCGTTTTTAGAAATGGATTTTTCCATGTGTGTTTGCGTATTTACCTTAAGGCATGCTTCCATGTTTTCCATGCCTGCTCTACTGTCTGACAGTGGAAGCAATATGTCCACATTTAGACAACATGAAACCATACTCCAGGCTGAACACACACTTGATTGGTACTTCCAGTCTGCAGACTTCAATGGACTCTATAATTTTGACTGATATTAAAATGACTGACAGAATAATACTGAATTTTTCTGTTAAAAGATCTTGTGACGTTTGTGTGCTCCTTATTCAGCTACAACAATATGATTGCCAATAACTCACCTTCAGATCTTTGGCATTGAAAGTTCTGCAGGTCGTTCTGGTGTGGTGGGGTTCAGGAATATCTGCACATAATGTTTGATAGCTCTATCTTCTACTGAGCCGAATGCACAAAAGGATACGTTTTGGTCTTGGGGTTGACATGGAGTATGACGTACTCCTTGACTTCGTCATCTGTGGGTACCCAGAGATGCTCAGAGGAGATAGTTTTATCCAATCCGCAAACTGTCTACACAGTTCAAACAGACACACATTATGATCGTTAGAAGACAACTTTCACTGGCTACTGGATGTTAGCAAGTTCCATCATTCTATGCAGGTTATTCTCAATTTTACATCTCATCTGGGCTTTGTTATGAGTTATTACACTAAGTGAGCAAATGAAATATTTAAGTATTTTGCCAGACTTTCTCAAAAATAGACATAAGGTGTCAAAAAGCATAAATGTTTGAAAAGAAGACGGTAACAAAGCATGAAGAATGAAACTACAGCCAGATTGACAGGCATGAGAGGTTGATCCAGTTGGATGGGCTCTTTTAACACTCTCATGTGTCACTGGCTTCATAATGTCCTGCTTCTCTGAAGATTAGAGAGATTACAAAAAAAGCTCCAAACTGCTGGGGACTGACAAGCTAATAATCAGAAAGTTAAGCCAGAACATGAATATGGATGGACTTAAAATGGCTGTTGGTATTGCTATATGGAGAAACTTTTTTTCACCATCATATGTTAAATTCTCAATACAGCATTTAGATTAGTTTGGTCAAGGTTTTTAGCCATCCGTTATATTTATTTTGCATTCATGGCAACATTCAAAGTTTATGATGAATTTATTATGACTATTTATTTTAAAAAAAAACATGAAAATATACTATCACATGTTTCATGTAACCTATGGCTATTTCAAAGTCTTACTCTCAGCATCACTGAGAACCGAGTACTGAGAAGCCAGAAGCATTTGTTTATGTAGGCTCTCAACCATCCGGCTCATAGTAATCCATCAAGGTATAGCTGAGAGTCAACCAGACTGTTTTCCTTCACGAGGGTTCTTCAGTTCTGACTAGCCATTCAGCTCTTTGATCCAGTAGTAGGTTCCATATGTTAATATATTGCTACTATATATTAATTACCTTCCTGTCTGAGTCCTCAAACTGTTTTTTGCTGAGAAGGTGATCATTACAAATAAAATAATTATTAAAGGTAACCTAAATATTCAGGTAGATGCTGAAAATGAAAAGAATTAGAATGTCTTTACTACATTGTTAGAATCAATTGTCATCTTCCAACAATTACATAAACTGACTGACAGTTTCAGTCTCGCTCTTAATCTTGTACTGATTTATGGAATTGAAGCTAAACACACTTTAACAGTTGCTTCAAAATCAACTGCTGTTAGATCATTCTTTAAAGCATCTGAATTTACAATTATGGTTTCTTCAACATAAAGGAAGCCATTTTACACACTTGCTTTCTCCTCTCCTAACCCCATGTGCCAGTCTTTGTGCTGTATCCTTGTTACATTTCATCAATTATAGTCACAGTTTTATATGTATCTGTATTACTTACTTGTTGGAGAGGAGATAGTACGTCGCTGACATTGGAATCAGTAATAATAAAGACTCCCAGTACAGAGAGACCTCCTGGTAGCATCCTTGACACCTAAATGACCAATGCCGAGGAAAAGAAAAATAAAAAACTGAAGCTAGAACAGTTACCTGTACTATCAGTGCTAAAATGTAAGATGTTTGTGTCAAACACGACATCTCAATAATCAAGGAAAGTGTTTTGGGGTAGAGGCCTACCTGTCGGGCATGTTCACACACCCACTCTTTGTCCACAAAGTCTCTACTCGACTCCTGCCTTTGAGGTGTCCGAGTTGCCATGACAACAAAATCCCTCTGTGCAGAGTTCTGAAATGTTTACTCCTTGTTATTAATCACCGTCTTTTCAGTTCATCAATCAAAATAAAATAGGTAGTCTGAAATCAGAGCATGTATAATTTATAGTAATGTGTTTTTCTTTCAGTTAGACATTACTGTTTGCTTTGATGGCTATGTAACTATGTGGTTTGCTATATTTGTACAATGGGTTATATTGATTGATAATTTTAATATCAATGAAAAGAACATTTGTATTGTACCTGTCCAATAAGCAACCCAGTGGTTGGACTTGTTGATTGCTCACAGAGGTTAGACAGATATCTCTCCACGGCATCTTCTACTATGAATCCACGGCCCATTTTGTCTAAAAATGAAAAGAATAAACAATTTGTATACATATAAATAGCTCCACAAATTACAAAACACACAGTGTATCTCAGCAAACAAGGTGGAAGTTTTCAGTAGACAATTAATAGAGTATTAATAATCCACGATCCATCTAGCTATCCCGCTGCGAAATCTTTCTCACTATGACATTTTTTTTTAATCCACAGTAGAAATTCATCATGTCACTGGCTATTTGAGGTGTCAGTGTGTTGTGGATCCATTATCATCTTGCATAAGTATAGAATCTATGATGAATATAACAAAATAATGTTAAAAATTATTTTTGCCACACTACAAAAAAGTTAAGAGGTGATGTTACTTTTTTATATTAAAAGTGCACGAATAAATATGAATTAACTACAAAAATAAGCCATTTAACAGCATGCCCAAGTCATTTAAAATAATTTGTTACCATGCCTTTAATAGAAATTGTTCCGACGGGATTGTCTCTCGATATTAAATTTCACTTTAGAAGTCATTTGTGGTTTAAAATAACAAAACATTATGTTCAATACATACAAAGGGAAACTAGGAACAAACTAACGGGAGAAAAAAAAACCCGTCAGTGCCCCGTCATCACAGCAAATCGAACCACTACAGTGTTTAAAAGAATAACTGCTGACGCGGCCTTCGCGACGTATGGGTGGATTCGGTGGAGTTCAAAAAACACGAATCTTACATTCTACCTCGATCTGCTATGGAGACTCTCAGACTTGGATCACAGTGTTGGGGGGAAAAAAATAAATAAAAACACTTCTTTTTCTTCCTGTTATTATTTCTTCTTCGCGTGCCTTTTCTTCTTCTCCGTCGGGTTTTAATGGCAGTTGGAAACGAACGTAGAGGTGCATTACTGCCACCCATATGTCGGAAATTTGCTTGGCAAGGAAAAAGCACTGTCACGTTGTGCGTGTTTTTGTGACCACAATTTTGCCCAATCTTGAAAAACTGCTTGATCAAACGTTGAAGGATACAAAAAAGACAACTCAGCTTCTTTTATACTCTGATTTAATTGAGTAACAGTCAAATGGAAGAGGTTGATAACCTTGATGATAAACAGAACATACATGCATTCATGTGCACAAAAAAGGGAATAAGTGCCTGACCCATACACCAAAACCTGTGTTTCGATGAGGCTGCCATGTGTCTGAAGTTTTAAGATTGGTCCAACGGCCCCGAAAAATCCACAAAAAACTGAAAAAGCTCTTGTTCTCACGCTTACAGGAAGCGGCATCTCTCTCTCTCTTTTTTTTTTTTTTACTACCAATAGTTCAGATTTGTCCTCTGTGGATTTGTAAACCTGAATATCTCCCACCCACAGCATACTACTGCATTGACTCCTTTTGCTCTCTACAGAGGACATCTAGGGCTTTTCAATGATACCAAATGTAACCCAGTGGGGCTTATCCTTCAGTGTGCTTGCACTGAAGGACGCCATTTTCCAGAACAAGCGCATTTTATGGAAAAAGGAAAATTAAGGGCATAATACTTTTTGTTGAGTAAATTTAGGCTTGAAATGGCACTGGCATATTTTATATAAGTCTCTTGAGTACACATTAAAACATTTTCTGAATTATTTTAGCTGTATTTTAGCACTGTAGTTGACATTTGTAGTTACCAGTACTTCTGTTAGGGATTGTGGTTTTTGTGTTGGACCCAGACGCAGACACGGGGAGGCAGATCGGGTGCAAAGTAACCCTTTTATTGGGTGTACAAGAGGCAAAACAGAAAGCGTTCCTGAAAAGAGGAAGAACAGAC
>BJFM01000081.1:0-46728 GCA_016586285.1 Arothron firmamentum
TATATATATGCTTTTTTAAATTTCTTTTTAACACAGAAGGACCACTCCGACCAAAACCATGAAGGTGATTGTGATCCATGATGTCATGGCTGAGAAGGATCCAGCAGAAGTGTCTATTGTGATTGAGGGTAAGCAAGTGCTGACTAGGTGTGGAAACCCAGTCAGCACTTGGTTCGGTGTGGAAACCGAACCAAGGCATGCATGCTCTTGATGGGATTGATCTACCCCCTGAACTTTGAGTATCCCAAGACACTCAAAAACACTTTGGAAGTATTCCAGAAACCTAATTTTGGTGCTTGATGGAGCCAAGCTTCTCAAGAGGGTCCATAGCCTCGAAAGCAAACTAGTGGAATAAACTGTTTACATAAAAGTTCTGCCACAGACAGGTCATAACAAAAAAACAAGCTAATGTTCTCCTTTCAGTCCAATAAGGTTATAATTTTACAAACTCGCTCCTGAGTGTTGAAATGTGTTCTGACAAATCCACCTGCAATGATCAAAAGAGTGCCCCTCTCAGTGATCTGAATGACCACTTCATTTGTCTCCTCCCATCTCCTCATTTTGTATTTTTAGTTGATATAGAGTTGTGCAATTTAGATTTTTGGAAGTTTACTATTTGAACGATCTTAGACCTCAGACAGAAAGACATGGTTCATCATCTGCTTTTTGTTTTGTTTTTAAAGCTGTAATGAAATTACAGAACAAGTTTGGTCTTTTGGAAGTATTTTGTGATTAGTCATATTGATTAATTTTGAGCAATAATTATCTGGTAAGATTATTTTTTAATCAATTTTAATGAGTAATTAGTTTTAGAATGCCATCAGAAATCTTGGGTAAACTTTATTCAATTTCTTTCTTAATATTTATAGCTTTCGAATTAGGGTAATCTTTATCCAAATTATGGAATCAAATCTACCCAAATAAACTGAGTGCAAATTGTTTATTTCCAATAAATTGTAGATTTATTGGATAGATTGTATAGGTTATTTTTTTCAGTGTACTATGAAAATAATATAATATCTGAATATGTTGTATCCCAGAGTTCTCAGATCTTCAACACTTAAATGAGAAGAAACCCAGAATTGTTTAGGATCAAATATGTCATCTGGTCTGAAAAAGGAGCTGGAAAGTTTGGGCATCCTCTGTGTAGTGAAAACAGATTATTAATGAGAAGTTTACCTAAATAAAAGTAAAATTAAGTCACAGTAGCTGAATACACCTACCTTTGGGTAACTTAGTGCTGTGCTGTAGTTGCAGAAAGAAAAACAAGATGCTCTCCATTCAACTTTGTCTTTTATTTTTTCCCCCTCTGCAGCATCCATCTTCTCCCTGTTACCTCCTCTCGCTCATGTCCCTCTTCGTCACCGCGCTCCTTCGCTCTGTGTTCCTCGTCCCTCGAGGCTGAGCAGTCGTGTTTGTGTGTGTAGGTTCAGGGCACGAGGCCAAGGAGAGGCCTCATCAGCCAAGTGTAACGCTTTCTGCCACCCCGACAAGGACAAACTGATTCTTTCCCTCACAAAACACTGACGATCACCTTTCTTCGCATCTACGGTCGCCGCCCCATGTCTGTATGTGAGGGAGAGACGGTGCATCTATCAGGAGTTTAGTTGTATAGGGTGTCAAAAGCCTGGCTTCCGCCTTTGGAATAATTGATTTAACAAATTGCCGACCATGTTTCTTTCCAAGAAAGTGACAGGAGCGAAGCAGGGAGAGGGAGCCAGGAGATTAATTAGGAAACAAAGTCATCTTTACGGAAATTAAACCTATCCTCAGATGACAGCATTCCTTTTTCCATTACTCTGCACAATTCTCTTGCCCACGATAAAGAACGGTTGCCGCTAAAATAAATGATGCATCTGCGGGAAGCACCTGCTGCTCCCGAAAACAACCAAGTTACCTTTTCCAGGAAGAGGAATGCACCAGATCAGGAAGTGGTATGGAAAACAAACTCAAATCTTTTGCAGCAAATCGGTGTGCATAGGTCTTCCAAGGTTTGGTGCTACAAATAAAAAGACTTTGGATAAGTCAGGCAAGCATCCATTATTTTAATGCATACAACACTTTTATGGAACATTTTGCCTTAAAGATCGCACAAACCAATTCTCTTTTATCAGTCATATGGATCATCTAAGTAGACTTAAGCCACAGCATTGTCACAAACCACAGAAAAACCACAAGTCTGCCGGCATTGATCCACTGTGGCTCTTGATTTTTAATGTGCTGTGCTTTTTTTTTAAATTTTTTTTTATAACTCAGTTTGATAACAACAATCACCTGTCTCCATTCACAGTACCAGAAGGGATCACCGGAGGAAGTCCTTTACCAGGACTAAAATCGATAGACCTGCTCACAAGTGTGTCATGACGTCGTGTTCAACAGGGAAAAAATTTGGCACTGTGGTGTAAAAACATCTTCAGCGGAGTAAAAAACTTTGTGTTGTTGCTTTAGCATTAATCGGAGGTGGTTTGCTCAGGGCAAAGGTTAAAATTTGACAACACTGAACACACCAGTACTTAAAAGCAAGAAATAAATATATAGATACTTAAATAAAAAGACAGGAGTGAAAATAAATAAATAACAAGGTCTAGCAGATAGCAAATAAATAATAAAAAGACAGAGAAATATATAAATATTATCAGATCATTATCTGAGCAAAATATATAATATAATGTACACCACCTAGCGTACTGGCGTTATGGTTGGTGTCCTGTGTGAATACCTTAATGTTCAGAGGAGCTAAAGTGATGAAAGTAGTGAAGCAAAGGGCCAATTAGTATAACCATAATTATGCCTTAATCATCTGAGGTCGCACACCGAGAAATGAAAATTATGATGATGCTGGGTTTGCCCGTCCCCAAAGGGTTCCCAGAGCATCTCAGCTGCACTGCCTTCCAAGCTGTTTATGTGTCTATCTGTAACACTTCTGCTTCAGATGCCTCCACACTGCTGCCACATGGCCCTCCCCTTTTTTTTTCCATTTCTTTTTATTTCTTTTATTTTTTTTTTGTCCAAATCTTTTTTTTATTGTCTCTGGCCACCCGTGAGCTCTTCGGTGGTTTCGCTTTTGAAAACCTTTCAGGTGCAATTTCTCCCCTGGTAAATAAGTGTTGTGACAGGAGACAGGTTGGAGTGGGACTGGAACCTGATTAGAGGAGAAAAACAACTTGGAATTCCTCCTGCGGCGGTCTTCCAAGCTTTATTTTTCTCTTTGCTGGGCCTCACTGTGGGCATATCGATATGTGTCCTCTGGAACGGTCACACAGTAGGGCTCAGAAAAAAAGTTAATGACTTAAAAGATTACCATTAACCAAATGGACAATTACTGTTTGTAACTGCTGGAAAAAAGTGGAAACCAAAAAGGCCACCATGATGACAAATCATCAACCAATGAGGCTTTTTCACTTGTACCTACTCGGTCTTTAGGGTTTGCCATTAGGTACCTGGTACCCTGCAGGGTTTGTAAAACAAAACAGATAAAGACGGCACAAACTGAATAGTGGATTCAGCCATTTTTATTTAAAAAATTAAGAAAAAACCCCAACAAAAAGCCAAAAGCTCTGCGTTGTTAATGAATGTGCCCGGACTGAGTGATGATTGAATAATTAACTAAATGCATCCATCAATAAAGTAAATGTAATAAAGTTATTGCCTGTTTAAAATATTCTGTAAATAAAGTCTCAATTTTCTGTTTTATCAGCCTGTACACTGAAGCCAAGTGCTGAATGATGTTGAGGCGGGAACATTGATAATTAAATGCATCTTGTATGCTGCAGGGCACTATCATTTTATGCACCAGACAAGTGATGTTCTGAGCACAAAAACAACAATCTTGACTCCCTCACCATAAAAAATGCTGACTGTCTCTTAGATCATTTTTCTAATCGGGTCCAAAAGATCTAGGAAAGTTCGGCTCTCCAGGTCCGAATGGACAGAATTTGGCTGAATAGGTCGATCTTGTGGCCCATCGCGACCACCGTCTGACTGAGGTCAAAAGTTACACCTGCCCCAGCCCCGCCCTCTTATCCAAATATGGTTTCGTCTGGCAAACATTTTTGTCATCTAAGGAAAGATAGTCTGTCAGAACCGAGAGATTACGGTGGATTCAAACTTTTGAATGAAGGTTTTTGATTTGAACGATGCAATACTTCATCCCAAATTGCGCTTTTAGGAGCGCAATTTGGGCGGCCTTGCATCTGCCAGGAAGCGAGGCTACCAGCAGGTGCGACTGCTGCAGCATTTGGGCCATACCTGCCAGTTGGATCTATGGGTGTGAGTGACCTCGCCATGGACAAACCCGAGTTTAAAGAATGCATGAGGCCTTGGAGCGGAGGTGCGCGTCTGCTCTGTGCCATTACGCAGCGCAGTTTTACTTCACATGGCGCACCTTGTGATAAATCTGTTGTCACTTTCGGGCGGCCCAACGGACAGCTACAAGCCGGAGATATACACCTGTTGTGACACGGACAGCACTTCCGCATGCATGAAGACATGACGCACAGAAAATGGATTTCCTGCACTTTGGGATCTCGGCGCTCCTGCAGCCACGGCCGGTACCGGCGGCCCCGGTACAAGAGAAGACGCACAAGTAACAAGATCCCCGTTAATGAGGAGGTTCAGCTTGGGGAGACGCCACCTTCTGCTGTACTGACAGGAGGGACTGGAGAGAGGACAGCGCTGCTTCAACTCAAAGTAGGTTCAAATGGTGTGTGCGTGTGCGTGCGTGTATAACGGCAATGCATATCCCGCGGTTGACTGCTTTAGGAGGCACCCGCCGTGGTGCTTTTTTCACTTTGAGAGATGCTTCTGGTGTCACATCTAATATGTTGTACACGCAAGTGTTTTGGGGATATTGATAAGTTGCTTTTATGTAATTTGTTGCTTTAAATTATGAGGACTGATGTTGCAGGCTAGAGCTGGTTTGTTTGCTGCTGGTTATGGTAAAGGTGATGATTAGCGTGCATCAGTGATGCACGGATAGACTATAGAATTAAAGATGTGTACTTCAGGCTAATAATTGTTGTGTCCTCTTGAAGAATGAGGTCTGGAGAACGAACTGCTTCCTGCTGCCAAAGTTGTGTTCTATAATGAGAGAGAGAGAGAGAGAGAGAGAGAGAGAGAGAGAGAGAGAGAGAGAGAGAGAGAGAGAGAGAGAGAGAGAGAGAGAGAGAGAGAGAGAGAGAGAGAGAGAGGTTATATTTGAAGAAGTCCACAAAAGCATGGAAGAAGTCATGCTGAATTTATGGAAAATAGATCAAGATGTTTTAAAATGATAACCGCGTACAGCTCCTACCACTCTGACCTGGTTTTAGCTGGAAGAAGTGGAATTGTGCAGTTAACTAAAAAAAAAAAAAAAAAAGATGTCGGCAAAGTTGCACTGTGACATCTTCATCGATACACACTTTGTTGCGCTTTTCCACTCAGCCTAGTTTACAAAAATAGCAACGATACATTGGCAAATTTGCACCATATGTAAATAAAGCCCGATTCCTTAATTCACACTCTTTGAATAATGAAACGCTTTTGCTTTTCTTGTTAACTAGACCCATTTATTGACCTAGATTCTAATTTTTCTACCTTTGCAGGTACTGAAGGAATTTGTTGATGAATCTTCCAAAACCACACCATCTTTCTGTGTTCTAGTTGCAGTAGATTTTCAAATCCCACTGCCGGCCTTCCCGCTACTACATTAAGAGCTATTAAGATGCAAGAGTGAACTTTATTTAAAGTATAGTGCATGGGAAAAGGAATCAAAGAGACAAATTTGGGCCATTTTCTTGCCTGTGATGTGAAAACCTGAGTCAGAAAGAAAACGTGCGCTTTGATGTGCCAATAGGCTTTAAGCACAGACAAGAGAAATAAAGGAAACGGGGACATGGACAGAAGCCAAAAGGCTATACAGCTATAAATTGATGAAATGTGTCCTTTGTGTACATAGATTGAAAACACATCTTACAGGAAATTAAAGATGTATTTTTACTACATTCTTGTCTCATCTGCAGCCGAAAGCTAAGGAAAGCTAAAAGCTAATGACATAGCAAACGCAAACAGTTTCCAAACCATTAACAAATACATGAGGAAACGCGCACCAATTAAACGCTAAAGTGAAGTCTCCGTTGTGTGTCTGGCATGTTTTTCATCTCCTCACCCATGGTAAAATATCAGCGCTCTTCCACCAAGTTTTTCCTTTCATGCTGTTGTTTCTTCCCTCTGACAGCAGTTAAAATAAAATATCTTCACCACATCAGTGCTATCACAGCTATTGAGAAGTTTCAGCCCCACAAACACAAACAGAACACGGCACTTTCTTTCCTTAAACGGATGCTAATCATTCAGGCCTGTTCCGATGAAATCACCTTTATGCAGCACCGATACTTCTGGCCATTAATATTTTTTGTCAGTAAGTGCAGACATTGCCCGGATCAGGTTACCTAATAACATTTTCTCTCATGGAGGAAGGACTAGATTTATGAATTGGGGAAGGGAGGGGGGCTGAGGGTATAGCAAGCAAATGAGATGGTGTCTGGAGACCAGAGTTTACTTTGTTATGTTGCATTTGTGGGTCAAGACGTCTTATAAAAACTGCAATTATACTATATTGTAAAACTGTTACCATCCTTTATTTATCCCCAGTTGAAATATGTTGAGAAGTTCACCTTACATTCAAGGAAACAGGGCACCGCTATTGGACTCCTGTTTTTATTATTATCTTATCACTGTTTTACAGAAGGATGCGATGCTCAAAGCGTATCACGGCTGTATTCATTCAACAATAATCCAACAAAACATTTTATAATTTATTGTTTCTCAGCCCCCGGTAGAGATAAAAAAACAAGCACATTTTTTTTTCATCGGGAAAAGAAAGATTACGTGGGACTTGTGGACATGGGCCGCACATATCAGACACATCAGAAGCAAATTAAACCTTGGTTAAACTGTTATCTGTCTGTTATCTTCTCTAGGTAAATATATTTAACCACCACTGAAACCCCCATCTTGTCTTCCGTTGTCTGCAGCTGGAGCTTGCTTGCTTTCTCCCTGCATAAGTGCAGTTTTGCGCTCTGTGCTTGATACTCCATGGAGGCCAAAGTCTTCCAAATAATACATATCACCATCGATTCCATTCTTCGTGATTCAGCAGCTTCACTGTGAACCATCAGATGAGGTTTGATCAGCAGTGGTTCACAGATTTGGACCTTCCTCTGGTCACCGCAGCACGTTCTACTGATTTGAATATAATATCATGAGCATGAGAGCCAAGTCAAAAATGTGAATCAACTCAGGACATGTTGTTTTAAAAACGCACCAGTGCGTGGCTTCTGCTGTAATGAAAACTCTCTTGGGTGTCTCTGGCAGAGAGAATCTCCTCTTTTAATTTCATCCTGCCCTCTTTTTATTGGTCCAACCAGAGAAGCCAAATGAAATAACCCTGTCAGATCTAATTTTGGTAAGACTTTACTCTTCGACCTGTATTCTGATGTGTATCTCACAAATGAACACTCACAAATTGTAGATAAAACATCCTAAAAATATTACACTTGGACAGATATTTAACCTGCAAATTAATTCTATGTGAGCATTATATAAGACTACGAGCACATCCCATAATATGCTTGTATCTACCTGCTCTTCGCACTCGTGTACACAATAAGGAGTTCAGATGTTTCTTTGCACTGATGTAGCATAATCCACGGGGCGTCGTATGGTAAAACATCCACAATGGCTGAAAGCTGCGGTGAGAGACACTGATGATCTGAAGTCGGCTTTGCAGACAACGCTGTTTGTTTCTCTACCTGCGGGCTCTACAAGGTCGGGCTGTGATTTCAGCTGTGCAGATATAAAGGTTGCTAAAGTTAAATACAACAGAACAGTTGTCAAAAGAATGTAGCGAGTGAAGTCTTTCTCCTCTGGCCCACTTTGTCTTCACGCTGGAATGAGGGCAAGCTCCGCTACTGTAAGAACGTGTACTCTTTGTAGGATCGGAGGAAATCCACTCTAGGGAGTTTTTGCGTGTCGTTGAACATAGAAACTGGGTCGTATGTGCGACTTGAGAATATACATGTGGTGGCAAAGCATGAGTCTACAGTGGCCCAGGAGGTTTAACACAAATATCATGCCAGAACCGCAGTAAGGTGTATCGGACTTTTATTGCAGATGGACCATGAATCCGAAAGGAAACAATAAACCAATCGGCACCAGTCACACAGTGACGTGTAGTTCTCTTACCTCCTGAACTTGAACTTGGGTTCTTGCTGTCACATTTGGGTTTAGGAATTTGCATTGGTGTTGAGTCTTCTGGGCCACCACAGTCAGGCAGCAGACACAAATGAAGTTTTTTTGATTTCATCAAATCAATCGTTGATCGCAACTGAAGAACTATCTGGAGAAGGCTGAATTTAAACATATTAATTCTAGCCGAGATGAGACAAACGAAGAAGTGCCTCATTAAAAGTTGGTAGGTCTGTGAGGGTTTTATAGTTAGCTGTTAACAAGTGAAGAAAAAGAAGCTAAAGAACACACTGTAACCTGTCTAAGATACTAAACCCAGAGAGTTAGATGGAGGACATGTCGCAGCACCTCTCAAGCCTGACATGACACTTAACTCTGCACTTTACTCACGCACACACACACACACACACACACACACACACACACACACACACACACACACACACACACACACACACACACACACACACACACACACACACACACACCTGAGGTGCAGAACAATATTCCAGCCGCATTTTTCAGAATAACTCGCTTTCATTACTTTAGTTTGTACTTTCTAAGTATGTCCAACCCCCCCCCCCCCCCCCCCCCCCCCCCCCCCCCCCCCCGCCCAAGGCCCCCAGCATTCTGTAACTTCTAACAGGGATTTTAGCTCATTGTTTTGCATCACGAATCAGTGCCTCTCAGAGGCCAAACCTTTGGTATGAAACCGCAGACAACTGTGTCTTACAGGCATGCTGAGACTGACAATACCTGTCCTTCAACACTACTCGCCCTGCATGAAGAAAGATGAAAAACTGCAGCTGAAAACCTCACAAATGTTCTTTCTGAGCTCTGGTAAAGGCTGTGTTTGTTAGTGTAGTTGAATTTTTTATTTTTGTTGTTTACATAGCAAAATAAAATTTATGAAAGGATTCATTTTCTTTCTATTGGTTAAGATAAAACAAATTAAGTTCTTTAGCTTTCAAACCAAACCAGGTACAATCAATCATTAGACAAATCTAAATTGTATCTAAATCTGGTCTCAGGTGAACTGGGTTAGCGGTTATGTGAATAAAATTTGAGCTCTTAACCGATTAACCCATACAGATAAAGGCTTATTCTTCTTTTTCTTCTTTTTCTTAAATAAAGCAAAAAGTATGCCTGGATGTGGATGTTCAATGAGTTTTACAGCTTTTTGTTCTGTAAACAAGTAGGACTTGATGTTTCATGCTCCTTTTAAATGTAAGGGAAAAAAAATACTCTTAAAAGATAGAGAAAAGAGAAGCCTAAAAATGGAGTAGTTACCAAAGTTGCGGGGTTCTGAATTTGAGTCCAGGTCATGCCTTTCTTCCTGATTTTTCTTTATTTCTTCCTCTTTAGTGCATGAATGATTGTGAGCAAGAATGACTGCTGGGTAAGGCCTCAGCACCCCCTGTGCAACCATCCTTTGGAAGGAGCAGTGATTACCAAAAAAATTGATTAATGGATGCAACTTTTTTTCCGCAGCCCTTAACCTGCAGCTAAAACTAGTTTGTTTACCTTTGATTTTTGCAGAAAATTAGCCTGCAACCCTGTAAAGTGACAAGTATTGAAACAGATATGCTTGACTCTATAAGGAGAGCTGTTCTAATCCAGCATACTTATGGACCCCATTTGTCATCTTTAACAGTTCTGATGCTGATGTTTGAGAGTTATGCAAGGCTGGGTTCCAGCCATTTGGGTGGTTTCATTAAATTAGCATGTGTTAATGAATTTTCTAACTTTGAAAGTTCTTTTCTGGCGTCGATTTGTATTATTATTATTTTTTTAGTTTTATCCTATCTACCAGGCACTGCTCATGTTCTTAAAGGGAACTGAAGCAAATTTCTATTTGGTTATTGCATATTTGGACAAAATCATAAGGGGACTTTGTAACCCTCTGTTCCAACAGCATGATGCTGCTTATTTTTGTCATTGTGCATGCGCCGTGTATTGAAAAAAAGCCATAAAGACATGTTACAAAAATGAAAATTGTGACTATTCCTGTTGATGGTAACGTCATGCTGTTGGGCTGTTTTGCGCTTCACCATGGGGAACTATGGTTGGCTGCACAGGGTCGTGACACTTGACATTTTGCAATCTAAAGAAATCTGCCGCAGGTATAGCTTTGAGGCACTTTAGCATGTTTCAGCTAGATAGCAATCCTGAGCTCTCTTTCAGAAGCCTCGGTCCTTTTGACAATTATTATTAGAAATGCGTAATTCAGGTCCACACAGAAAAACACCAGCAATTAATGAGTAAAAATAGAGAGTTTTTAAATTTATAAAACCATCTAAAGGAAAATGAACAGAAGTAAAGGGAAATGTTTTGCTTGATTTGAAAAAAAGAAAAAACGACTTGAGAAAAATGCTCGATTTCTGCCACTTGTCATTCACTCTTTCCCCATGCAGTCCTAATTTGTGATCTGGTGCTCTTTCCTTCTCCTTCATTCCCTGCAGGCATTCTTTGCATGCTCCGATTCATTGTTTGGAGCTTTCGGGGCTCCCTGAAGGGGAAAGTCAGTGCTCAACACTCAGCAGTCAGCTGTCCATGAAGTGCTTTCTTGTAAGTCTTAAGTTTCAGGGGGATTGGACTTGCGTTTTTCACACAGCATTACTGCACTGAGTTGAAGTTAACAGCACAGAGCACTCAGAGGGGTCTAAGAGGGAACAACGTAACATTGAGATAGTTAAACAGTGACAAAAAGACAACCTTTGACTCGTCACTTTTTAATATCAATGTTATCCAATGGTAGAAAACCCTTAAAGTAGAAGAAATACAACATACAGGAAACTTTGTGTATTAAAAATAAACTCAATCGCTTCTGAGCCAAAGTTATAACATAACTGAGGACTCATCTGGGATCATTTGGAAGGATTCTTAAGTTTAGAGGTAATTTGTATATTATAAAAAGAGAAATTTGAAGGGTGTGCAGCAGCTGCAGCCAGTGCTGAGGCTGGGGCCTGAACATGTTTGATTTTATTCTTCTCTGGGCAGTCCAACTCGTGACCAAATTGAGAAATGTCACAAAGATAGCCATCTGCTTCCAAATCAATTCTCCCAGCTGAACTTTGGAAAGATAAATCAAAGGTTTGGTCATCAGCAGTGGCAATCCAGATTATTGTTTTGCTGGTGTGTGATGACAGCGGCTGAGGAGGATAACCTCAGAATTCTCTTCCCCTTGTGTGCTGACCAAAATCCCAGTGAGCCTGCCTCATTATGATCTCCTAACACCAAGCCCAATGTGGTCCAGTTAAGGGGCACATCTAAAGTTGAAAAATCTTCAGAACCTCCAGGCACAATTATAATATCAGCCAAAAAATGGAGATTGAAACTGGAAAAGCAGTTCAGCTGCTGTAACTCCATTCTCACTTAGTTATGAACATCACACAGCAGCAAGATGTTGTAACTGCCTTTCAGTATTTTCAAAAAAATATTCCAATTTGCAGCATTTTGAGTGCATTTCCAACACTCTGCAGTGGCTGGCTGAGCCTTCTACCATCGGAGGATAGCCTTGAAAGTTAAAGCTACAGTTCTATGCTCATCAGCTGGTCCTTCAATCAGATGGGGTCTGGATTTACAAAGCACCAGGTCAGAACTATGCTGAGTTTGCTCATGAAAAAACAGTTCCCATTTTGGTAAATGCGAGCTTCAACTGTGGTGCATTTGCCTCTTACACCTTGCCATAGTTAATTTAAAAGTATTCAAGAATCGTCTCCCCGATTGTGTTATTGTTTATCTGAGCGAGCTGAGGGTTCGTAGCCTTGCTGTTGCTGCTGCTGCTGTGCTTGCAAATGAGCATATGCTGACTCGCGGGGTTGCTTTTCCAATCATCACCTGCTGAAAACCTTCATCGTGAAAACAAGCTAAAGACAATCATGCCACTACATGAGATCTACTCCTACAAGAGACTTATTTACTTTATTAATTTGTGACATAGTTTAATTTCAATATGTGTGCAGTGTTTTCAAAAACTTGTCTTTTTTTTAAACCCTGCCTCTTATACCTTGCAGGAGTTAATTTGAAAGTATTCAAGAAATGTCTCTCCGATTGAGTTATTGTTTATCTGAGCGAGCGGAGGGTTCGTAGCCTTGGTGCTGCTGCTGCTGTGTTAGCAAATGAGCATGTGCTGACTCGCAGGGTTGCTTTTCCCATCATCCCCTGCTGAAAGGCTTCATTGTGAAGACAAGGTGAAGACAAACATGCTATTACATGACATCTACAACTACAAGACACTTATTTACTTTATCAATTTGTGACAGTTTTATTTCAATGTGTCTTTTTTTTAAAAACCCTGTTAAATAAGTAGATTGATTTGAATTGGATTAACTATGTCCGCTGGAATTTTTTTCTTTGACACGACAGACAGCTGATCTTTATTTTGTATTACGTAATAGACAAACAACGTTGCACCATCCTATGATACCTGGTAGTATATTTTCCTTGTAGCACTATTCCAGAGTAAAAAGTAATTTTTCTTCCTTTTTCGTTTCTCGGAAAAACAACCTTAAATCACACAGACAGCTTCAGCAGCAGCAGTGCCACTCTGTTCAAATGAAACATTGGTGGCGGTGACATAATGAGAGATATGACAAGTAGTCGAGAACATCACAATATAACAAATCACATAATCACAAGTCTGATAAAGGTAAATCCAAAATGAGAGACTTGGACTTGGACTTGAGAGACTCTTTTGTTAAAGACACAAAGTTTGCTTTATGTAGTTAAGGCATGTTATTATTAACAGCTACACAACCAATTAAACTCTCCATTGGCATGTAATGGATTAAAAGTTTGTAAAGTAGTTGTTTCCAAATAATAGCAAAAAGTTTCTCTAGCTCTCACATAAATATGAAGCAGCCATTGAAATGGGACAAAGTGTAGTTTTCAGAACACATTTGCTCATGAAATTACGGCATTGGAGAATCCAGTCACTGTAATAGGAGAGAGTCTCTTTGTGGTCCTGAAACATTCAGGCAGAGTTCGTCTGACTCGCTTTTGGTATAAAGCAGTAAAGCAAATGCAGTGCCCCAGTTCCATATGAAATTTTCAGACTGTATGTAGTCTATAATACATATGTTCGGAGTTGGATGAGAATCCTGTAAGTTGAAGGTCCCCAGAGACCTAAGTTGTCTTTAGCAGAAGCTCATTGCAGCCTCATGCATCAAACAGAATCAAAGATGACACAAGTTCAGTGAGTGAAATGTCACCCTGAAGTCGACATGTGTGAAAATATCCACGTTCCATCATTAAATAACTGAAAAGGTTTAAAATCTTCCTCTAATTAGATCCAAGTTCCAGGTAGTTTAGATATAATTTATGAATGTAATCTAGGTTTATACACGTTTTTGTTGTAATGACGGTAGCTGGTGGAATTGTGGTCCATTACTAATTATGTTACGTTCCACAGTTTCCCCTGTCTGAATAAGCCTGTGTCTCTGTCCATGGTGCTGAAACTCCCCAGCGTGTCTCTGTCCATGGTGCTGAAACTCCCCAGCGTGTCTCTGTCCATGGTGCTGAAACTCCCCGGCGTGTCTCTGTCCATGATGCTGAAAACTCCCCCAGCGTGTCTCTGTCCATGGTGCTGAAATGCTGACCACTGGATCCACTCGTATCTGTCCATGGTGCTGAAATGCTGATCACTGGATCCACTCGTATCTGTCCTTGGTGCTGAAATGCTGGACACTGAAGCCCACTCTTTTTCGGTCTATAGTTCTCTCTCGATTATTCTCACATCCAATAATTTAGTTACAGCGTATTTATGGTAATATCATAATGTGAAGTTCTTTTTTGTGGGAGGGTGTGTGTGCGGGGGTGTTTGGGCCAACAGTCTCATAAACTCCAATAGAACAATATGCAAAGCTGTGCCAGATGTGTTGACAATATCTCTGTTATGAAAAAGAAGAAGAAGAAAAAGATTTAATTCATCACACAGTGGGGAAAATCACTGGGTTGATGCACGCGAGACACATGCAGTTTCACACGAACATACAATGACCACATGCACAATCATTGAGGGAGAGGTGACAGAGTAAGTAATAGCCCCGGACAGGCACTCTGAGCATTTGGGGGTTCATTATCCTCCCCGGAGAGCACTTGAGAGGTGCCGTGTCCTGGCACTTTTTCAATTTTGGTCCACAGCCGGAGCTTGAACCGGGAACCGTCCGACTCCTGAATACTGCTAGCATACAGATAATTGTGAGTCAATCAGTTCACAGCTTCTCACAATTCTTTAAGAGGAGATCACCCATGCAATGCAAATGCTTCTGAACCTTTGAAAAGCACAACCTTTGCATTGGTAAAATAAATAATTAATAATAATTAATAAAAACAGCATAAATAAATTTTTTTTAAAATCACAGTTTTCCCCTATAGTTATTTTTGTTTAAACATTTTATACACATTATTACGGCATTTCCCCTTGCTTTCTTACTATTAAGATGTTTTAGTTTCTGATGGGAGTAAAGAAACAGATTTTTTCTTACAGACCTTTGAATAAACACAGTTATCCCCCTTAAATGGCAACTGTAGGAAAGTTTCCACTGAAGTCCTCCAATTCCCCCAACCCAATAATATCCCAGGGGCTGAAGCACATTGCACACTTTTTTTGTATTCCATTCTGTTTATGTGCAAAGTCCAACTGGATTTCTATTCTGCGACCTGATAAATCATTCAACAGTCATTCAGCCCATACACTGCGCCAGATTGAAATTACTCGCAGTGAGTGAGTTTTGCTGAAAAGCATCCTGGAACGGAGGGATTTTCTTGGCAGTGGTGAGCAATGCTGAATCTTCAGTCTGGATTCTGAACTTTCACAACCTGCTTTCTGGGAACATTGCGACTGCTAGAGACCAATATAGACTTTTAGTCCCAACATATGATGCATATTATATCAATAAATCTTCCCTCAGTCATGTAAATATGCATATTTGAACAAAGAAAAGTATTTGATCTCCACAGCTTCTATAAGTTGTGGTTTGATGGCAGTGATTGATGAATTTGTGTTGCCTCTTTAATAATCACAATCTATCATGTATTGACAGACACAAAGAGTGAACAAGCTGTATTTAAATCGTTCCTTTGAAGCTCAAGCAGTTATTCTACAAAGACAATACAATAGACAATAGAACAGCAAGACAGCGAGGCGGGTGGTATTTCGCAAAGGACGTTAGATTGAAACACAGAATAAAAGATTAAACAGCAGTTCAAAACCACCAGAGCTTTGGCTCAGGCAACTGAATTTTAATGCTTTGAGAAGATGAGTAGAAAAAGTAAAAGATGGATGTATAGCTAGATGGATGGATGATGGATGGATGGAAAAGGAAACAGGCCCAACAGAGGAAAACACAAAAAATGGCCCACATCACACAAGAATCTACATTAAAATATGACATTTTATCAGTCAGTGACAATATATCATTACTTATATCAGAACAAATTGAATTTATTTGGCTGTGTGCACAGACAAAAGCCTGAATGTTGCATCTCAAACAGACCTGCAGCACCCCCCTTTGTGGTGTGTTCTATTGCTCTCGGGTTTGAGTTGACGTAAATGATGGTGACAGACGTCCATGTTTGCCAAGTCTGCTGTAAAAGCATCACCTTTCTGTAAATGGTCACGTCAGCCTGTCTTTAACCTTGGTCACTTTTGTGCCAGCCAAACAACATAACATCCCTTGCATCAGCCCTAACCTGCTCTTCCTCCCGAATCTTATTAATTATCATTAATACACAATTTGACCCTTCATCATTTATACAACAGCCTTAAAAGTAAACAAGGAAGAGACAATATCTACTGTCTGTGAGGCCAAAACAAACAATCAAACTCAAAAAGGACTATAGCACTGTGTGTTGGACGGCACATTTAAAAGCATTTAATACACCCTTAAACTGCGTGATATGCTGTACTCAGGAACACTGCAAGCATTTCAAGCCACTGCAACCTCCATTACACCCTTGCCCCGAGATCAGTTCCCAGCGGGACTCCAAAGGAAGGAATTATCGAAAGAAAGCCACTGTACAGAATTCCATTTTTGTATTATTAACCTTACAGTGCAGCTCTATAAAGAGTATAAGCCCTGAAAACATAGAAAGTAAATTGAATAATAAAAGCGTATTGCCGAGCGATAACTACTTTTTTTTTTTTTTTTTGGTAAACACGCAGCTCTGACAATGAAAATGCACTCGGTGACTATTATGTTTAAATAAAAACTGGGATTATTTTGAGAGAGATTTGACCATTGAACAATATGAGCGGCTCTCAGAAACAACCCACTAATTTCCACGGATGTTTTCTTTCACTGAAACATGAATTCAGTGTCAATGACCCTTGTGTCCCGACTTACATTTTGATTATTCATTTTGAAGTAATGCATGAACATATACTTCTCGCTAGAAGATTGATTGGGTAAATTGGAAAAAAAACTAATTGAATGAAACGGCCTTGGTGGCTTTCATGATTGACAATAAAAATATCACTGATGAAAGAAGCCAAGAGCTACTCTGCTTTAATGTTAGTCTACCTGTAAAAGCTCTGACGTGGTCCAATTACCTTTAATTTTTTAATTTAATATTAGCACTACTTTGCCATTAATGTATTGCTTTTTGGCAGCAGAAGACTAAATGGATGCTACATTATTCAGCTAATAATCAGTCATAACGCTTCCGTCTTGATTGTGAATGGGTTTTTGGGACATTTCCCCCTCTTTGTGAGGGCTGAGGTTATCGCCAGAGGAGATGGCTGCGAACGCAGAGCAAAGGTTATCAGCCTGATAACATTAAGGAACGGGTCTGGGGTGCGGGCAGGTTATCTACGTGCCGTAATGCTATCAATTGCGTTGCTACATTTGTTACGAATCAGAAGTTCCCGTCTTTCCTTTTTCTTTCCTTGAAAACGACACAGTTGTGATGTTTCTATATTTGATTTATGCACAACATGGGAAGAAGTCATTTATTTACAAGTTAAGGATATCATATGTTAAATTAAAACAAATAAGGTACAGTGTAATTAGTCCAGTGCTCTGCAGAACATAAAGTGTCCTGATTAAAAGTGATGGTTTTCTTTGTCTGTTATTGCTTTAATCACGTTTGCTTTCAAATACAGCACTGATGCAGATTAGCTAGTATCATATCATATGTTTTGTGTGTGTGTGTGTGTGTGTGTGTGTGTGTGTGTGTGTGTGTGTGTGTGTGTGTGTGCGTGACGGTTTGTGTAAAAGCCCGCTTGCCTGAAAAACAGTCCTGTGCTGTGCTGACAAGGAAATGGAGCTGATTCTAAAATTCCTAATGCTTCAGGATCTAACATCATAACATCAGCCCCCCAAAAAACTTGCAAGTTGGTAAATACTGTTAACAGGCATCGCGTTTCAATATCTGACATTACAAAAGGACGGCTTTTAGGAAAGAAAGGAAAGAAAAGGATAGCTTAAGCTTATTAAAGTAAAATGTGGCTAATAAGCTTAGTCACATTTGAAAAGATGCGCTCAGACTGAACAGCTGGTAGCCGCGGCACGGACTTGGGTGGCAGCGTCACTGGTTTCGATTGTGATCTAACTTTGCACGCTGTGATCAAAATCCTGAGGATGAAAGAGACAGTGAATAGTTGGGAGAGACTGAGAGGAGGAGGACGTGGGATCCCCCCACTTGTTCTGAGCAGCAGAATGTCAGACGCTAATGCCTCCAGATAGAGGCTCTACTCCGGGGTATTAACTCAAACATGGACGACTAATGCCACGGGATAAAGCGTTCAGCCTCACTTACAGGGGTGCGGGCACTCTCGCAGGATCACACTGCCTGGGTGGCAAGCTTTGAAAGTCCCACCGGCTCGCTGGTACTTGAGCAAAGGGATACAGTGGAAGCAGAGGAGCGCAGCCGGGAAGTGCATCCACACAGGGGAAAGTTCTGATTTTCAGATACGTGACACAGAAGAGAGTACGAACTTCATTAAGAGTGCACAGTTGTTTAGAGCATGTAATGATTTCTGCTTTATGGCATTAGTGACTTAATTACTTGAAAGTTATCATGGTACAGCAGATTATACAGGCTACCTGGATTTCTGGGGTATGGTTTCACAAACCTTCGATCAAATCCCCCAAATTGAACTGGCACCAACCCCAGCCGGCACATTTAAAGGCGTAGCATGTTGAATTTTCATTTTATGTCCATGGGAGTCCTTATTAGAATCAATATTTCTAAGCAGCATGATGAAATTGATATTACCCCTGCTCAGCTGTGTCTTAACAGCCTCTATTATTTGGCTTTGATTATGCAAAAAAAGTGAAATATTTCCTTAATGCAGGCCTCGAATCTCATTCCCTGCACTCTCATGACTCTCGCCTGACTTTTTTTAAAAGTTATTATGCAATTAATTATATTTACTTTACAATTATGCTCAAATTAGATGTACAGTCTTCATGACTAAATCCAAACCCCTCCTTCCTTGTTCTACCAAGGATAATACATGAGAAAGGAATCAACCCCCTGGTGACCAGATTAAAACACTTGGAACACCGAAGAGCCAGCACACATACAAGGCTGATAAAGTACTATCGTTTTTCATGAATTAGTTGCTGTGGAAACACCAGAAAGAGATTAAACAGCTTGTTTCTCCAGCTTATTTTGAAGAACAATTGTCTCCTGTCTTTTTTGGTACCCGCTAAGGCGCTTTTACAATCTTAAGGGAGGGTTCAGTGTATTTCATTTAATTCTTTCCAGCATATGTTAACTGACGAGAGTATTAGGGAGTATGCAGTGCTCCCCTGGTGGGAGCAATGTAAACTGCCACTCAGGGCCTCAGAAGTCTTCCTAAATAATTTAATAATTTTGATCCTGAGTCAAAAAGAAAATAATGCAATTAATTTAAAACAGTGTATTGCAAAGATAAAAGCAGCTTTCGCAGCTGAATTTAATCCTTATGTAACAATCAAAACAGCAGGCCGCAAAAAGAAAAATGTTGGAAACCAGAGCCTGCTCTCTCTAACTGCCATATTGTGAAATTCATACATTTCATTTTGACATCCCTCTCAAACCTGAAGGTAGTTCAACAACTCTCCTTTGAGCTGCCAAAGCCTTAAGATATGTAAACCCGCCACGATTGGCCACACGTTTGGACAGCTGCAGCATCCTCGACTTAAGCTTTGATGAATTGACTTTGTGGGGTTTTATTTCGCTCTGCTATTCATGGCCTCTGAGGGGCCACTGCATGCAGAGGAGCAGCGATGCATGTATGCAAGTATAGGTTCTTTCGGAAAAGTGTCGGTCATGGTCAGGAATTTCTCGTCATCTTCATGGAAACATTTTTAAGGATCATAGGGAATGGTCCAACATATCTCTCTTGCAGTGTCTATCTATCTATCTATCTATCTATCTATCTATCTATCTATCTATCTATCTATCTATCTATCTATCTATCTATCTATCTATCTATCTATCTATCTATCTATCTATCACGTCCGGTAATGTAGTCTGTGATCTCACAGACATTAAGAAGTAAAATATCGATATAAATGACAATAATACATTATTTACTCTCCAGATGGTTAAATAACTGTACACTGTCTGTGTTTAATCTGCCGTCAGGATTTTATTTGCAACTACAAAAAAACTACCTTTTAATTACGTAGAGTCAAGCTTTTTGCTGTTTCCCCGGAAACCTTGCAAACCTTGATTCCTTGGAAGAAATAGTTAACTGCTGCATGGTGTTCTGCTTCAGTACGCATTATCATCAAAGATGTGCACACAGATTAAGCACAGGGGAAAAAGATAATTAATTGGAAAGCTATAGCTTGTACAGCCAATGTCCCTCTGCTCATTTATGACAATGATCTTTCTTGTATTTTAAGCAAACCAACAATGTTAACCTGCACCTCCAGTTTTCTTTAACATCTTGATGATCTCACTATAAGGACATTTAAGTATTTTTCTTTAGCATCTTTTAGTTGTTTCATAATTGAAAATAAAGCTTCAGATTACATTGAGCTACACATTTTTCAGATTCTTATTTAAGCATACCTGACTCTGGACCTTTGCTAAAGTCTGTTATCCTGATTACAGGGTTATATTGGGCTATACAATGTTCCTAGCTAGATTCAGAGCAAGACTAAGATTAAAATACGTGATTGATGTTTGAGTGTTTCAGCAAATGCATGAGACCAAGTTAAAAATATCTTTTTATAAATTCTCAACTTTATTCCAATTCCATTCAACAGAATTTTCTATCTGTCAAAAACGATTCAAAGTAGCAGTTAATAATGATATACTTGTTCACAATATGTGATGAGCTTTTTAAAAATGTAGATATTCTACGCACTCTGATTCATCATTAAAGCTTAGATTTAAAAGGTAAGTCCTGTGTGTTTTAAGTCACCCTGAGCTGAAGAGGAACATCTAAGTTAGTTCTGTTCATTAAGAATGTGGCATTCCTGAGAAAGTATACTCTGGTCAGTGCCAATCTCCACAAATACCATACAGAGTAGCTCAATTTAGCCCAAAAATTGGAATAAGTATTCCCCAAGCCAGAAAACACAACGTGCAAAATAAATGGAACTGTGGGGGGAGACTGGAGTGGCAAGACATAACTCAGCCTCATTTTTAGCAGGGATTTTATCCTCTTTTATTCTTTGTTTCTCTGAGCTGTTGCCAAGTTTATAAAGCTTGCAAATTACTGAGATTGATGGTAAATAAAGATATGGCTTCTTTATGCTGAAGTCAGTAAAGCTGTGCCCTTGTTTTTAAAGTAAATGAAAATGAAAATGAAAGTGAATTTGTGAGGCCCATTATGCCTGCTCAGCAGACTATAAAGCTACTTATTACTACTGCTATTTGATTATTATTTTTTTTTTTTTTACATTTTTTAGTAAATATTACATTTGGTATATTACATATATTGTTACATTTTCGGGAATTGGAATTTTTCAGCAAAACATCATAAGTATAAGATTTGTTTATTGTTCTCTTGATTCAGTTGTTGATTTAATCCTAAAAAGGTTTTGCTTTTAAATGTTGTGATATTTTATTTCAAATTAATTAGGCAAATGTTTACTGAAGATGTTGCACACTCAGGTAAAACTGTGCAATGGCAGTCTTCCTGTAAATAATTAGAATAGCATTAGCAAGGAACTGTGAGTCCCTATAAAAGGTCATGTAACTCTTATAGAAGATTAATATACAGAATATGATACTAAAGCATAATATAATTTATTCCCCAATCAGTATCATTTTAATTTGATTAATTAATGCCCATAAGATCCTGTCACCATTGTCAATCTTACACTTCAATAGCAGAAACATAAAAACCTTGGAGCCTCAATTTCTCCTCACCGTTCTTAGCCTGACATAGTTATTTATCTTAAGCCAGTAATATGACAAGCAACCCATTCCTGACGACAGCTGATGTCTTCCATTGTTGTGTTTTTTTCCTTTTTTTTCGCACTTTAGCGGGATGCGTTGACAGATAGATAATCTTCCTGTCAGCTTCCTTTTGAACTGATGAACTGTTGTTCAGATTTCAGCACACATTCATCTTTGAAGACGTGCTTCCTCTCAGTTAAAACGCTTGACTGTGGATCAGGATCCTTTTCTGTCGATATGTTTACTTCAAAAGTCGCCGTATGGTGCATAACATACAAACGCACAGACGTCTCACAAACACATTGAATCAAAGATATTAACATGGAGGAGAACAAACACTCAAGAGACAGCAGCACAACACCAGTCAGGTAAACACTCTAACAACAGAGAGAGAGAGAGAGAGAGAGAGAGACAGAGAGAGAGACAGAGAGTGAGAGAGAGAGAGATGGACTGAAATAAATGTATTGATGCTGTCTTTTTTGCTGTAATAGATGGCCTTGCTGTAAACTACACCAATAATAATGCATGTAGTATCGGTAAAGACGTCTGATAGGATGACAGGGTATTAGCTAGCGAGAGTTTTTTTTTTTTTTTTTTAATGGACTTAGCAGTTAAACCTGATAATACACTGTTACAGTAATCAACCTCAAAGGAGAAAAACCTTGTACAATCAAGTTAAAGTACAAGGTTCAAAGTGTACATCTGACATAGGAGCGTTTGCATTCCAATACACATTATTCCACTTCAATGATTTCTCACAGATACATGAAGCTGCCTTCATCATGTTAATACACAAACAATAACCTGAGCAAATGAGAATGTTGTTTTAGAGGTTAAATTAATCACAACGGCAGTCTCAGGTTTCTGCCCTTTGACTGTTGTATCATTATACTTCTGCACCTTTCCTTGTGGCTAAAATAGTCCTCCTCATCATCATCTCCACCATCATCATCATCACCCTTCCACTTGCCTACTATTCTGGTCAGAGCAAATGTTACAAGTCGCCGGGCAGACTCATCCCAGTGATGTAACACTTACACACGCTCAAGAGAGAGCATCTTCACACCTCAGACGAATGAACCCCGGAGGAGGAGCAGTGAAATCTTTTACAGCTGCGTGGAAACGTGAACAAATCATGATGAAACAAGTGACGACCTTGTTTTATCAAAATAAAATATCAGGATTTAGAACATCACCAAATCATAAAATAGTTCTAGATGTGTGCTTTCATTAAACTGATGTATTACAGTTCACTGCATCAGGCCTTTTTAGATGTTGTGTGTATATTTTGTGAACATATGTTTTCTTCTTCAAAACTGTTTATTTTATTCAGAGACTGTTCTCTGGCCTTCTTTTGTTTATGTGTTTTATATGGCCATAAATCAATCAGTCTGCATATCCACTGTGTCCAAACATATATTCTTACTCTTAGTTAGTGCCTGCATCATGGTCACCTACGTGGCAAGATTCGTTTATTGTAAATGAGGTTTGCCTCTGGCAATTAGAAGGCAACACCCTAACTTTGTAATTGTAAAGCAAGAAGAATCCAATTAAAAACAATGAATCACCCTTTAGCAGTAAAAAAAAAAAAAAAAAAAAAAAAAAAAAAAAAAAAAAAAGAAAAAAGACTGTTGTATGAGGTGAGCCTATGTGTCAGTTCTGGTAATAGAGAGGACATAAAAAATGTATTGGCGTGGATTGAAATCCTGTCGGCAGGCCCCTCCTGCAGCACTTCCTCGGCTACTTCACTAACACACCAAACGTCTTGTGTTTTCAACGTGGAAAAGCAGCGCCGCATGGCACCCATGGGGGTGCACATGTCTGACCCGTTGGAGTCAGACATGTGTTATGTCTCGGCTAATAATGCACCTTGCGTAATACCCTGCCTTGTAATCTACCACATAAATATGCTTATGGATACTTATTTTGTCTTGTAGTTTGGATACTAATGGATTTCTGCAATGCTGTGTTGACACATGATATATTGGCCAATTTATATTACAAACAGGATGTAATGTACGCTGAGATAAGCTGCAGTCCGGGATTTATCACTCTGATCTGGACCGTGAAGCTGGACTGTCCTTAACAACCATGTTGTAAAATATCTCAAATATTATAGATGTTTGAGATAAATCTTGTTTTTTTTTCTCTCTCTGCAGCTAGCAGCAGTGGGAGAGGGCCGTGTCTGCCCCTCAGACACAGCCCTCCTCATGTGTGATATTAAAGGAAATGCTTCAAAATAGAAACTGAGTAAAGGACAATCCCTGGCAATCTGCCACGAGTTCAGACTGTTGTTGAGATTAACGCGGCCACGATAAATCATGACACAGAGACAGATTTTCTTTGAGAAAGTCCCCCGACCGTTCTTCTCTCCACAGTGCAGCCATCAGGGTTGGTGGATAAATCACCTTTAATTCGCTTTAACGGCAAATCCTCCTGAGCTTTGTATGGGCGTCGAGCGGCTGGTTTGCTGAAAATTGTGATTTAGTTCTGCGTATTTGCCTGTTGTTGGGGTTGTAACGCATGTGTGGATTTGGATACGGTCTCTGTTATATAGATGGGGGTGGAGGGGGGGTGTAATACGGCCTAATAGGCCATTGATGGGAGGATACACACATCAGATGCATTTTGGATTTTACTTCAGAACCATTTATGCTAATGTAATCACAAATAAGGAGCATCAGCAGTGGTTGTCATTTGGTCCAATACTATGAATTATTTGCTCACCCCTGAATTTAAAAGGATGAATTTCATGACATCAATATTTATTACTCTGGAATATGGTGTTTGTAAGTTGTGTTGGCATGTCTGCTGTTGCATTTTTACCCCATATCAGGGAAACGTTCTGCTGCTGTGCCTCTGCTGGTGTGTGCCCACTGGCAAAGTCTTTAAACTGAGCGGGACAGGGTAGTCATTGGCAATTCAACAGGCGTGCCTGCACAAAGGTAAACCCTGACTGTAATTAGGGGGAGCTCTGCATGGGAGGCTGGGAGATTAATGAAAGGCCAGCCCTTTGCAGTTTGATGCCCAAAAACAAGAAGCATTTCACAGAAATCTAGGCGCTGCCAGGCCAACCGCGTCGTGTGGGGGGTGTGTTTGTGCGCTCGTGTTTGAATGTGTCCAACCCTGTTTGAGCTGGGATAACAAAGAAAAGGACACTAGGCAGAGAATCCACAAAGAACCACCGACTTACCATAGAGTGCATCCATAAAGCATTCAGGGAGGGCTGACAGAAAAAGATTAGATATTGATTTTCAAAAGAACAAAAAACAAAACAAAATCCAAACCAATACCATGCACTTTATAATCCAAATGTAGCTGCGGCTTGAATCTATCATGCCATTAATTGGGGAGGGGGTGCAACATTTGTCAAGAAATCGGGACCATTCGGAGTTTGACGAGGATGTAACTGTGTCTTTGTTATCTCACCTCGTTTATCTGATGTTTGCGTTCTCCCTGCACATTCTGTCGGTGCGCCAGCTGAATTGCAAGGTGTGAAAGCCTTCAAATCCAGTCTTAAACACGATTACCGCCGGGATGGAACTTTAACGTCCACCGCCATTGTCCCACAGTCCCGCTTTGCTGGATTAGAAAGAGTCAAACATTTGGGATTTTTACAGACTGTATGCAAGGCCGTTAGGGTCAGCACTTCATCGTTTATCATCGGAGAAGAGGTGAGGAAGCACGTACACAAGTTGTCAGGTGTGCTGCGTGATAGAAAAATGTGAGCATGAAGGGAGAGGTGTACAGGATGGTGGTTCGAGCAGTAATGCTGTGTGGTTTAGAGGCCGTGGCACAAAGGAGAAGACAGAAGGCTGTGCTGGAGGTGGCACAGATAAAGATGTGGGGGAGATGAAGGAGGACGATTTTATGCGGTGACCCCTGAAGGGAAGAGCTGAAAAAGGAAGAGGAGGAAGAAGAAGTGAGTGCCCTGAGCTATAAATGTATGCTGTAACAGCCCAGACGTTTTCAATCCAGCCAACAGATACTGATCCAATTTTAGATATTACACATTAAATTGGTCCAAGATGGCAACTTTGTTTTGATCACTAATTCAATTTAGAGATGTTTGACTGAAAGCTTGTAGTACTTTCATTCTCTTAGGTTGTTTTAATATATATTTTGTATGTCCTTTTTTTTTTTTTTTTTAATTTCACGATTGTAATTATCTTATGATTCCGGTTAAATCGAATCAGACTCATTCTCCAGCTGGCCCTGCTTGTGTGATTCAAAGGTTAATGGGCTAATCAGTCAGGTTATTTTTGCTGAAGTGAAACAAAGCGAAAAACCTAGACCATTATCTTATGATTCCGGTTAAATTGAAAATCACAGTTTCTTGTAAATAAACCAATACCAAATAAATATTCTTGAGGGTTGACATGCAGTTACTTAGTCTTTAATGATCGTTCCAACAGCCAACAACCGTGTGGCCCATTGTTATGTTTATCCTGCAGGTGTAGTCATGAGAAAATCCTCCTAATGACTTAGTTATAAGCTCCTTTTCCAGCAAAGGTTCTGGATAATTTAAGTATTTTAAATTGCTTAAATAAAAAAAAAGGAATGCTTCAGTGAAGAGCATTTCCTCGGGTCAGAGCTGTTACATTTATTCTGCTTTAGTGTGGCGGCGTAAATTGTCTGCCTGTGCTCATATTCTGGTGCAAACTTTCACCTCCCATACACTGCCAGGTATTGTCCTCAGGATGTTTACAGAGCTGGAAGTGTAGTCTTCCTGGGCAGAAAGAGTTTTTTCCAAATCATCCTGTGGAGCAAAATGGCATAAATCTCAGAACATGGTGGACCAGCAACAGCTCCATGCTTGAAATGGCTGCTCTAAATGAAAGGTCAATAACTGTCAACATGTTCAATAAGATTGAACTAGAGGAGGGAACATTGTGTTCTCTGGTTGTCTATGTGTGGAACTGTCATATCTTTCCATCTGTTCCAGCCATGTAAATTATTTAAGAGGTTACTTTCTACAAAATGCTGAATTTAATATCAGAAGCTGACTAAATTCCTCCTCCCTGAATGTAAACATGTGCTCCTTAGAGCTGCCTTGGCAAAACACACGACAAACATGAACGCTTTGAATTTATTTCCACTTATCTAGCCCGTCGAGAGGTTTTGTTTGCTTCCTGATCAAGCTGTGTTTACCAGAGCACAGCCTGGAATGTTCTGTTTCTGCACAGACATATGCTGGTCGGACTTTTTAAATTTTTTTTTTTAAATTACACAGACAGTGGATGATGGAAGAATGAGACTGAGAATAATAGCTTGACGCAGATGTTAGATTCTGAGCCCAAACCCACTTGATTGGATGTGTTTGCTTCTGTGAATTTGCTTGTATTTTGCCAAAATACTTATTATTCTGGCCAAATGAGGACATTCTTGCGAAGAAGGGCTAACTTGGCTAATCCCCAAAAACTTCAAAGGACTGTTTGAGCATTAGGACTTGGTTTTAAGGTTTGAATTTGATGAGGGTTAAGTCTATGAAGTCCTCACATGATAGTGTGTGTGTGTGTGTGTGTGTGTGTGTGTGTGTGTGTGTGTGTGTGTGTGTGTGTGTGTGTGTGTGTGTGTGTGTGTGTGTGTTTGGACACAAAACATGCTAATCCTCACCAGCTCACCCTCGGGCCTGTTTGCCCGTGCAAGTCTCTGTCCATACCTGCAAAGAAACCAGAATCTCTGATTTAAGCAGAATTTAAAAGTAGCAGAAAGAAAAGCGAAAAACTAAAAGTAACACTCCATTAAGCACCGTCTGAGACTTGTCCCAGACGTGATTGGTGTTGGATCAGAGAGACAAAAATGGAAAAGGGACCTGCACTCAAAGCCAGTGCATGCAGGGCCCGTATATCCTGCGATTCTTTCATCCCTGCTTCCATGTCCTCTCCTCCCTGTGGGCAGCCATTCATCATGCCGTCACATGCGAGTGAGAGCACGGCTTGCCTATCTCGGCTGTGCAGCAGGACGCCTGGAACAGGTGCGAGGTCCACGGTATAATCAGTCGGGCCTTTTGTGCTCAAAAATACCTCATCTGCATTACCTTTGCCGGGGCTACCTCATCTTATCTCCTCTGAATTGATTTAGTGTGAATCACCGGGATTGTGGCGCAGATATAATCAGGTCCGTGTTTACAAAATAAGCCACAGGACACAATGCCAGAAGTGGAAGATTTGGCGCGTCGCCTGAGTAATACGACGGATTGTTTTAATGGGTGAAAGCCTGCCCACTGGTTGCCTTTGTGGAAATGCTGCGTTGCATATTTCATAACCTAATATTTGGGTCGGCTGCATTAAGATCCGTTTCTTTGGCAACTGCTGGATTGTTACAGTAAACAGAGCAATGCAAATAATCCTTGATCCTAATTATGTGGGAGGGATCATCACGCATTCATGCATGCATCCACAGCAAATTGTCCTTGTTGCAGTTGGAATTTGAATAAAACCTACACACCAAGGCCAAAAAACAAAGTCATGCAAATGGTAATATCCTACTACATCATATCTGTCATACATCCAGTATGTGACAGCTCCATGATCGGGCTGATCTCTCGCTCCCGTGCTAGTTTCATTTTTAAGCTGCGGCTCGGTTCCGCACCTGCTAAAGCAACGTGTCAGGAGTTATTCCCACACCCAGCCTTCTGTTGTTGTTCTTAATGGCTCAACAAAAGACACGTTGTGGGGCCGGTTCTTCTTGTCATTGATGTGCAGTCCCCAGACACTGCTTTTCCCTGTTTGCAGCATCTCAGAGTGTTACGTGTCATGTAGTGAGTGTTCACTTTTTGTCCGAGCTGTATCTGCAGGGACCTTGAAGGTACGAAGGGTGTTTTTGTGTTTGAGGGTGGGCGGCTGATGTGAGATTGAGGCAGAACGTCTGTTTGCTGTCGCCTCAAGACAAATGAGCCCCCCCAACACACACACACACACACACACACACACACACACACACACACACACACACACACACACACACACACACACACACACACACACACACACACACACACACACAGAATGTACCTAGACATCCCCAGATGTTCCCAGACCTCATGCGGCCAGAGTCCCTGACAGGCCCAAGAGATGCGGAGTCACAGCGTGATTAATCACCTCACACAGTGGCGTGTTGCGTGGCTGCCGGTGGCACCCCGCTGAACCGCGATCCCACTGCTGGAAAACATGCCTTTTTTCAAAGAGAAATATTGACTAATGTACTCATGACTATCAAAAAAACAAAAAAAAGAGCCTGACAGGATGGGAGCTGATTGCATTCGAAATAAGACGCCAATTAGTAACTAAACAGAGAGCTTGAACTAAATGTAAAGTTGAATCTACTTGTGTGATATCAATGGCTTATTTACACCACAGTACTATAGTTTCAGATTTAAATTCGCTATATTAGTTCCCATTTTCACATCAAATATCACACATCAGCAGAAATCAGTGTGTTCTCCAGCCTCCATGTCATCTGTCATGTCCGGTATGACAGAACAATGTTTCCTTCAGCGGTCTCGTGAGGCCAGCGGTGGAAGAAATCTACACAATCAGCAACTCCCTGACATTTCTGTCCTCCTTTAGTTGCAGGAACTGCATTGCTTTTGTGTTTCGCTCTCCATCATAGTCCCTTTCTCGACTTCAGAAAACATGGAATGCAAATCAATATTTGGGCGCAGGAAAGAAAATGAAACTATTATATTAAACCCTTCTTTTTCTGTGAAGCTCACAAAGGTCCCCAAAATTAAAAATCTTAAGCTAACAAAAAAGGTTGCGTGAGGCCACACATCACCTATAATTTAAGGTTTCTGAGTCACATCAAAGAAGAAAGCCCGGTTGCATTCAATTTCACTGAATTGTTATCTTAATATATTCCCATTGAAGCAGGTTTTTTGTATTTAGCCAGTGCTTTGTCAATTGCAATGCAATTAAGCAGATCTGGAAATACATTTTTAAAAAGCAAACACTAAAAAGGCAACTTTAAAAAAGAAAAAAAAAGACATCCAAAAGCACAAAGCTTTTGAGGATTTTGGTTTATTCATGCATAAACAACTGAATGGATACATGTTCAAACAATGGAGACAGGATTAAACCTGACGCTTTATAGATATTACAGATTCCAGAGAACAGACTGATCATCGGATGGAGGCGTAGGACGAGTTAGGATGGCACGGCAGGAAGTAAATTTCACGCACAGAAAAAACATTTTCACTCAAGTGACTCGCTTTGATCTGACTACATGTGACACCGGTACATGGTTGTGGTATTTGATGTCCACTTGTAACATCTATTGTGATGCATAGATCAGCATGGAGTTGTATGATGTCAGTCTAGAAAGAGAAATCAACAATTAAGATATGATGATGTTCTGGAATCATGCTTTTGCCACTTTGAGAGCCTTGCCCACTCGTCGTGATGGAGCTCATGGTACACTTTTTAAATCTTCCTGTTTTGAACTGCACAGATGCAAAACACACGCTCAGACTCATGCATTTGATGATTGAACCTGACAGTGTCAGCCAAACCTCTGCAGCGTGCATTTTCATGCTCACCCGATGCCGCTAGCTCTCCTCTTCAACCACGTGTGGGCGGGTTAAGCTGTTGCTCCATTCCACAGGGGCAGCCTGAGGTCATGGAAAAATGAACAGAACAGTACATAAGCTTCAAAAAGTGTGGATGGGCTCATACCTCTCTCCTACTCTACTGGACAATAATTAGATCTTGTTAAGCTAATGGGTTTCTTCTGGCTTATTGAACCTTGCTCATCAGGACGAGTGACATTTGGTAAGGTTCATTTACGGCGAGCAGCTTAAGACAAAATCTAAAGAGACTGGTTTCTACTTGAGGGGAAACTGAATGCTAGGCCGATTTATTTTTTCCAGCTGCATCTTTAAATGGCTGTAACAGACAATTTCATTTTCCAGTATTTTGGCCATGAGCAGACAGGAAAATTATCAGACATATTTGTAAACTGCTGGAAAAAAAAGGATATATGGATGTAATATTTTTTCATTATTATTCATTTCTACAATCATAACTGGCGCACATAGCAAGAAGGGACTTTAGCTCTCACATGATGACTGCTGGGATGACTCCACCCCCTGTGACCTTGATTATGAATTGGTAGCATTAAGCAGAAAATAGATGAATGGATGAATGTTGCATTTAAATAATTCAAAACAACATCAAGAACTTATTTAGTTTGTGTGATATTTTGCCAGTTTACATCAAAAGTGATGTAACTGATAATATTCACCCCAAATTTCCTTGATAGGGTTTATTTCTGGACTGTCAGGTCCCTGAAAATTTAAAAGGAAAAAAAAACCAAAACAAAACATGCAGATACATACAGTACATGCAGTAAATCTATCATATCCCACACTGTCAACACAACACAAACATAAAACTGCGCTTTTAGCGTCGCTGTCTCTAACATTACTCTTTGAAGCAGAAAGAAAGCCTCCAGAGGCAGCAGGTAAAAGGTAGGCTGCTGGATCTTTACTGACATAATTCCTATTGTTACTGGCTTTAATATACATACGGGTCTCCCCAGAGGATGCAGAGCGACTTAAATATTAAAATGTGATGAGACATCCAAACCACTAGGAATATAAGTACACCTGTGATGAACAATCCAGTGCTGGTTTATCATTCCCCTATACTGGGTTGCATAAATGAGTTGCTGGGTGGATTTCTGTGCTCACTGGCTCCATGGACTCAAACCAGGATCATTCCCATGCAAATCCAGAATACATGATGGTGCTTTCAATCTTTCAATCTTTTCAATTCCTCTTTTTGGCTTTGAGACTCATTACATTAAACCAAAATTGAATGATAGATTTAAATGAACCCATTTTTATGCAGCTTATATGTGCTTAATGCTAAGATATTATGCAGAGAGACAATGGAAATCAGTTTTAATTCCCCCTCTCCATCATATCCAGTTGCACAAGTGTGTCTTTGTTATAGAGCCTGAACCTTCTCTTGCTTTGTTTATTGTGGGCTTTAGATCTTTGTATCAAAGCTTGGTTATGGATGAAACAAAGATGATGACGCTTGCGTCCACTGTGACCGTGGCTCATTTTAAACCTGTAGATGCGAAAGAAAAAAACCATGGTGGATGTAGAACAAATGAATTTAGTCTGTCTTAGAAAAGGAAATCAAAGTGTTTTCTGCTCTGACAAGTCAAAGGTGTCAGGAAAAATGAAAGGTCAAATCTACTTCCTGTTTGCGATGAATTGGAGCAAAATGATTGGCTGAGAGTCGAGAAGAAGACATGAAGGGAGTGCTGTTGTTGGCATGTAAAGACAGATACTATCTGCAGTCAGAGTGACATCATTTATATAAATTGTGAAATGGAAAATAAAAAGAAAGTATATTCCTGGGAAAATCCTTTTTTATTGGCAGCACTTTTGTATTTGCCGTCTCTTATCAGTTGGATCACAGCAGAGTACATTCTTTTTCTGGTAAACAATGTGAAATACACAAGTTACTTGACTTCAGCACGAAGAAAGCCTGTCAGAAAACATCTTGTTTATTTAATAGAGCAGCGAGTGTAGATGGCGGGAGATTTTCATTTTAAATTCTCTTTATGCTGAGTGCCATCTGATATATTTTTTCCCCTAACTTTTAAAGAACAATGATAAACAACACATAAACACAAATATATTTTATTTTGCTGACCAACTTGGAGAGCAGCCTGTTCTCATGCTAAGCTTATAGATATTGCTGCTTTCTCTTAACCAATTGTGGCAGATCTTAACTTAAAGGGTTAGACGCGATATTAACATAATTGATAAATAATAGATGAATCCACTCTGAAAGGGTTTAAGGTCACCTTTTGTGTCCAGCTTGTTTAATTAACTTGTTTTGTTGTCTGTGCTTAAGTATGAATAATAACAAGGTTGACTTTAAATTACTGAACCCCTTTAGTATGTTGTTGATAATGTAGGCGGCAGCGCTTTTCTCACATCTAGCACAAATATAATTTTTGCCGCATGCGCAAGATACCAGATCCGCCTGTGCTGTGAAGATGCAGCAATGGGCAGGAGTTTTTGTACTGATCAAGTGTAGATTTGTGCAATACATCAGAAGAGATTAGTACAAATTAGCAATGCTTTGTAATCCCATTTGGAGATTAGGACCAAAGGTGACTAAAGGTGTAAAATATGTCACTCTTCAACATGGAACACAATGAAAAAATGTCTTAAAATGTTCTCAATCTTTTGAACTTGACCTTGGTACCCAGTTGCCAGAGTGCTCACAGAATTTGAATCGGGACAACATGTAAAGACCTGCAGGCAACCTCATATTGCACATCTGCTGATTTCCCTCCGCTAACACGGATATCACACACACGGCGACATATTTTCAGGGAGCTTGCCCAATTTCACGGTAGTCTGCAGAGTTCCCAGCGAGCGAGTGAGTCGGAGAGTCTCTGATAGCATCGGGCGTCCCCTTCCTCACCCATGCTTCGGTTGTCTAATCGGCCCTCCAGCTGTATCCACCCCGATGAATGGAACCCTGTTGACTCCTAATCTGTGTCGCCTGTGATCCGTTCTCCACCTCAGCAGCTCGTATACCACTGGGTGCAGGAGAGGGAGGAGAGGAGTTTTCGCTTGTTTTCTTCTTGTCATCGTAGAGGTTAATGGAAGTGGAGCCATGGACCGCTTGAGGAAACAGAAGACATAATGTTTGGACTCGCTCTGTTCAGGATCTCCGTTCCTTCCCTTCATCTCATCTGCCTTCCCGTTCTCTGGGCCTGTTTCTTGTTTGTCTATTCTGTCTGTTCCAGTTACGCATTACTTTTAAATGTCTAGAGCCGTCGTACAAGAAAAAGGAAATGTCAAAAGGAAACAAATAGTGGGGATTAAGGACAAATATTGCAGAAACACTGATTATACGCTACTTTTCTGAGGATGAAACAGCTTCTATTTTGCACCACTGTGCAATGTGAATGCTTTACTATGGCGGCACATGCTGGATTGGGGGGTAAATCATATTTGAATGTATGTTCTAATCAGTTCCACTCAGCCATGCTAATTGACAAACATGCCTCTGCTGTTCCCCAGCTTGGTAATGAAAAGCTCGAGATCTAAATTTCCCAGTCTTGCTCTGCAGATTAATCGCCTAATCATAAATTAAGCGTGTGCAAGTGTGTAACATGTAAGACATTTTTAAACATGCTTTATTTGCTTCGGCAGCCAGCTTGTTAGCTTTGTGTTCTCCTTTTTATTTCCTCATTATCTGAATTATTTCTTCTTCGCATCTAATAAGACATGACGTTAATTCCTTGTGGTACCATTTTCCAGACCACGGAGCACTTAACGGAACCGAAACACATCCTTGCTGCGTGGCTGTATAATTTATTTGATTGTAAAGTTTTGTACTGCCACGAGAAACTCATATCAAACTTAAAAGTTTGGGGAAAAAAGATGCTTCGCAATTCCACAGCGCCTCTGAAGCTGTAATCGGCATGTTTGGTGCTTTGCTCCGATCACGAATGCAGGCAGAGATCCTTCAGGCTAATAGACATTTTTAAATCACCTACTGAGCTGTATAGGAAATGAAAAAACACACTCCAGTCAGAAAGATCTGTTTTGCACTCTAACTCCACCTTGAGGAAATTGAAGTCAACTATTAAAGTAGACTTTTCAGATCGAAGCTTTGAGAATTAAACTCATGTTAATTAATCTCCCCCCCACCCCCCCTTTAATGTGGCTTTTAATTAAAAGAAAAAAATCTTTGGTTCCTTCTGCTAAAATTTGCGCTGCTGAAAAAAATATTGAGATGATGGCGAAATGTGCTGCAGCAGTATTAAAGGAGGTTTCAAAGTTGCGTTCAGCATCTTCATACAAACAAAAGATGAAACATTTATGAACAGAAAAAGGGGAAAGCTGGAACCCACGCAGCTACAAGTGCCATCAGGAGATGCAGTGCCCAGCAGCGCAGCTGGGTCATTGGATGGCTGCATGGCGTGCTGGTGGCTCCGTGGTCTGCACTTCATGGATCTGCTGCACTTCTTGAAAACACAAGCGAAAAAAAAAAAAAGAGAGAATGATTTCAAAGTACAGACTGGATTTCTGTTGCTAATGTGCCTTCATATTTTGATGAATAACATTTCCAAGCAGTAATAGTAATACTTTCCATGTGACGTGCAGCACAAACGTTACTTGAATGTACAATTTACACCTCTTTTAGAGCTACTGTATTTAGCGTGCTGCTTCCTTTGATATGGGGCGGCAGTCTTTTTCCATAATTCAGGGGCGGAATTACAAAGGCTGCATCCCTGAATTACTCTCTGCCGCTTCGACTGAGTGCTCCCTCCTCTTTGTCCTGGTTACCATTCAAGCTGCAGTTTTGATTGAGATGGAGTTTCTCTCTCTCTTTTTATTACTTTTTCTTTTTCTCTTGGTCAGCTGGCAACCAAATATTACCCTGATAGAGCCCAGATAAGAGATGTGAATCTGATTTTCTGCTTCTTTCATATTTAGCTTAATCTTAGTGTCTCTGAGACTGAATTCTGCTTTTGTAATCTTGTATTGATCAGAATGTTTTTTGGTGTTCACGCATACTGGCGTGTTGGCATGTGGATCAGCGTGGTTGCTGGTAATTCATGAAAAAGTTTCAAAGCATGTTGCGTCACTTCCAAGCATTGAATCCCACATTTTGCCTTTGAACAAGTAAGCTCACCCTTTCCTCTGCAGCAGAGTACACCCTGTCGGTGACTGACAGCGCCATTTAATTAAAGTGACAGTTTTCAGACATGGGGAATTTAGAAAATAAGAATTCAAAGCTCTGTAACACAAAGTGTGGAAATCAGTGCGTCTACTGCAGAGCATCAAGGAAACCAGTGCCCATCCATCTCGAATAAATCCAGGGATGTATTTATTTTAAGATCCGCATTTACATAATCCCACAACCTCTGCAGTTTTATTAGACATTAAAAGGGAGAGCATTGCTGCTGTTTTAGTGTGTTAGATGAGGTGATGTTGTCAAACGCTCACATCAGTGACGCCGTGCATACCACAGTTTCCTGGTTACAGCGGTGTTACATTGAGCGGGACAGGCGGGACTGAGCACGGTGTGAGCAGGGATGGGATTGATGATTCGGAAGCAGAGACATGGCTGAGGAATACCAAGGTATTTTCGGAGTCAAACTTGAACAACAGCTTCTTTTAGAAGAGGAGGCCTGAACAGAAACACCATCGAGCAAGTCAGGCATGAGATGCAGTTGCAAAATCCAAACTGGTGCAATTTGGCTCCAGTGGAAACAGGAGAAAAATGATTTCTTAAAACAAATGGTTCCTAAAAACCTCTCCTCAGCCACATCGTAAGTTAATTCTTGCCCCTCCTGTTAATAGTTATCAATATTACTATAGAAGTGAAGTGAAGCACCACAGTCAGAACGAAACTTGTATGAAATTTAATTCATTTATTTAACTTCCATATCCTAGATATGCCATTTAGTCCTCATTGTAACCTGTCAAAGCCACCCTGGTGTATTATTTAGAAAATTAATGGCATAAGTAAGAAGTCAAAAATGCTCTCCTGGCTTTTGTGCAGAGAATAAACCATTCATTTATTTATTTATTTTTTTAATGTAAAATACCAATTAGTTAAGCTTAAAGGTAACCTTTGAACAGATGTAACATTTCTTCACCAAGAAGAAAGTTGCTGACACAGAGTATGGCCACAGTTTATAATTAAGGAACAAGTCAACGTGCAGCAATGACATGGGTGTGCAGAAGCGCCACTTCCTTTGGAAAGCCATACAAAGACTTTGGTAATTCAAGACTTTCTGTCAGGGCTTGTTTTTCTTTTCCTTCCCTGTCAGAGGTGTAACAGTGCAACTGAGGTGACAGTCACCCCCAAAGGCGAACTACAGGGTGACTCCTCAAGCAGGCCTCTCAAAAAATGGTATTATACGGTTTTCATGTAAGCCAGAGCTAAGCCTGTGGGCTGAGATATATGGAGCACAAAAAAAAGAGGGAGGAAGAAGCCGTAAAAGCTTATGTTAAATTTTTCAATCAGGAGAAAAAAAGATGGGTGAAAAGAAGGACAGCAGGGGACAAAATCTATTCATTGAAAAACAGTAGAGCAGGATATCTGGGCTGGGAATCAATAGGATAAGAGGTTATTAGTTGAGAAATGTCACTTGAAACATCGATCATCATCTTCATCGACTACGGGGACATGTGGACACACAGGATCAAAGCATCTTATCAGCTGGCCTCGATGGGAAATAATACAGTGAGGCAGATCCGAAGATGAAAGGGTTACGTTAATTGCCAAAAGTTTCCCATGTGCGCTTGAGTGAAATTTATGAAATTAGAGTTGGTCATACCTGCTATATAACTAACCTCTCCTTGCATTGTCATTGTTATTGTTATTCTGCATGCAATTTTCTTTCTGATATTTTTAAAATAAAATCAAAGACACTCTAAAACATTCAGAGGGAGAATGAAAAACAGCATCAAGTCAGCTGTTGACTGCAATTTTCTATCTGTATATATCTTTCCTTTTTAAAGTATGTTTCAAATCAACAAACGTTTAATTTCTTAAATAAACTGACAAATTAATCTATTATTTTCCCCCCAAGTGATCACAAAATGATCACTTTTCAATTCCACTTTCCACGTGGCCCTGCTGGCCAACACAGAGGCTTCGTTGCCAAGCTGCAAGAGGCAGACAGAAATCTAATTCCTGACTTAGGCATGTTATTAGCAGTTTTCTCACATTCCTGCCACAGCGCAGAGTGCTGGCAAATCTATAACTCATCCCATAAATGGAGCAGGAATGTACAGTGTGTGGGAGTTTAACACCATCCATTCGATCGCTAATGCAGGGGAAGTGTAGGGACTGAAAGAGGGGAGAGGAGATAAGGAGGAGACATTCGGCGAAGAGTAGATGTTGCGGGCATGTTTCATTGATACTGTGCTCAAATGAAAGACTGCATTAGACGAATGAAAAGGAGCATGCGAGACGGTGATAAAAAGGAGGCAAGAGGGGGACATTTCCCGAGGATCATTAGTGGGAATAAAGTGTAAAGTGATTCATTAGCATGAGGTATGAAGGAAGGGTGTCGGCCATGATAAATGCTCCTGAGGTGCACCTTAGCAGCAGCTCAGGAGCACGTGTGATAGGCAGAGATGGCCTGGACTTTGTCAGCAATTAAAAGCCACACACACACACACACACACACACACACACACACACACACACACACACACACACACACACACACACACACACACACACACAGAAACACGGAGTGTTAATGTGGAGAGAACCTTTGCTTTGGCCAAGTCAATCCATCAGAGGCACGGGTGTGCCACGGGACGAGGCGGTGCCAGTCACCTTGGACACGGGCTGTAAGCTGGTTTCACGGCACACTGGTCATTAATGCTCCTCCATAGCTGGAGGTCAATAACTCACAGACGTTCACATGCATGGCTCTGCACGCCCGCACGTTCTGCAGAGATTATCACAGTCACCTTTGCTGAGGAGGGAGCGAACGAGGGATAAAGAAGTGGGGAAAATCACCCTTAAACTGGTGGAGCGAGTTTCTGCACATTTCGCGACTGCAGAGCTAGCTGTAATATGTGCCGGGCTGTTTCCTCGTGAGCCAACTTCCCCGTTGCAGAATTATTCTGACCCACATTGATGCAAAGTAATCCACTTTTAGCTTATGATGTAAAGAGCCAGCCAAGCGGAGTGCTTTAATCAAAGCAAGTGATCCATTACGTGCAGTCACCCCTCTGACACACCAGCAAATCAAGCCTCATCTGGTTTTCGACCCACCTAAAATGCCACAAAATTGTAAATGCGATGCTTAACAATTTTAATGTTTTTGGTCGTTCCTAATCACTTAATTTTGCAACATCCTCATCTGATTTAATAAGTTCATCTCACTTTTTCAGACTCTCTGCCTTCCTAGTATTTTTGGCATTCTGTTCTCATTCTGATACCTGGTTGGTCTCAATGTCTGTCTGTGACGCAAAGATGGAGTCTCCTGGCAGATCTCATCATTGTGGCCTTCTTCTGGGCTTAAATGCCGAATGTTTTACACGATGTGTTTATAACACTGTAAAATGATTGTGTTTAATCAACAAACTGAAACATTTTCACCAGTGTAACATGGCAGCAAATGCAGGCCACATGTTTATTTTAGATTTAGTGATTGTAGCTTCACCATCTGTTGATGCATAAAGAAGAGAGAAAGAGAGAGAATAATGGTGTTTTGCTAGTTTTGTAGCCTAGAATTTAAATGTGTATTCCGATGTTTCTGTACAACGTGAATTCCTGGGGGAGTGTTGTTCATGAAGAATGACCATTACATTTTCCCAGTGAGGCAGAAAGACGGTACTTGTGCTGCTCTTCTTTCCAATAAATGGCTGTCTTCTGTGCACTTGATTGTTTCAATCAAAAAAGGTACCATCCTGAGGTAAATTAAATGCTCTGCTATTGATTACATGGCTCTAATGGAAAGTACAAGTAGAAGGTTACAAAACACCAGCTCCAAGCTCCACAACCATGGTAAACAGAAAGATTTTTCTCTCCAGAGATTTGTTCAATTGGGTTCAAGTCAAGGTCCACATGAGGACATCCACAGAGTTGTGTTGTTGAAAGGCGAACCTTCAGTCTAGTCTGAGGTCCGAAGACCTCAGGATCAGCTTTTATTAAGTATAAATCTGCAGTCGCTGACCCAGCTTCCAATTTCACCCCCACGGCCTAATGCTGCCACCGCTGGGCACTTACACTGTAAGGATGGTGTTGTCTGGTTCCCTTCAAACACGATGGTTTAAATTAAGACCAAAAAGTTTAGTCTTTGTTTTTATTAGACCTGAGAATCTTGTTTCTCTCAGTCTGAGAGTCCTTAAGATGCTGTCAGTGCTATTTAACTGGAAAGAGGCTCCTGTCTGTTCTGCCATCAAGCTCAGATTGGTGGAGTTCTGCAGTGATGGTTGACCTGCTGGAACTCTTTCAGATCTGCTGGAACTCAGCCAGATAGACCATTGGATTTTTGGTCAGGTCTCTCAGCCATAGCCTTCTTTGTCAGATTGTTCTTGCTCTGGAGTTTTGTCAGACAACTCTGGAAACAGTCTTGATTGTTCCAAACTTTATGCCATTTCAGAATGATGGAGGCCTCAGCTCTTAGGAACCTTCTGTATTCTCTAACCCTATCTTTCCTACATATTTCCACAATGCTGTCTCTAAACTCATGAAGCAGTTCTTCAGAACCTCATGCTTTGGTTTTTATTCTGATTATCCAGATGATCCAGAGACATGGGAGATGCTCAGAGTAGAAGTAAGGGTCTTTAGCACTGATGCAAATAAATCAACAGATGTATTTTTTTTCCCCTTTTTTAAAGCTACAACATAAACTATGACAAAAATGAAAGGTTCTGGAATCTTAATGACTGTTCTCTATTACCAGTTCGGTGAGCAATTAAATAATACAGTATGGTATATATTCATATAATTCTCACCTCTTGCTGATGATGATTGGTCACTCTTAAGGTCTAAACTCAGATTCTAGGACTTAAAAAATTAAATGTATTTAAATATGTGTCTCTTTATACTATTTAGCACACCACTGGTTAGCACAACACAATCACACTATTTAGCACAACACAACATGAAAATAAAATCCAATATGCCTAGTGCTTTTTGCTTCCACAAAGACCGAATCTGTGCTTTTCTATTTATAGGATAGTTACAATATCACGACAGAATTGCTTCTAATAAAATATTATCATACAGGCTTATAGTATGGTTTATGAGAGATTTTTTATGTGACTGTCCATCAAAATGAAGGTCAACAGGAAAGTCAGACTCGTGTAATATATGTGAACCTTGACAGTAAAACGGTATTTGTGTTGAATATATAAATCCTTTTATCTATTTCATATTGATGTTTATTTAAAGCATCAATTATGTGGGTTGTGGAAAAGTCTAGCTGCAGATTTCTGCAAATCTGCATTTTGGATGACTCTGTGTTTAATGTCATTTAATGCTAATTAAGTATCCCGGCAACTCCTTTATTTAGATAATTTCATTAGCAGTCAAGTTGGCTTTGACCACTTAAGCCACTGACTAAGAAAGGCAGCTTTGTCTTGTCCCTTTGGTTTTGGCAAACATCACACTCTTATTGATGCTTTGGGTAAACAAGTTGTCACTCAAGTCAGCAGTCATTGCTAATTCGATTCTTTCTGCCTTAATTGAATGTGTGGGACACTTTATGGCCACTTAGATTTAAAGTCTCGACAGACTGCTGGAATACATTGAGCACAGAGATACACATGCAGACTGTTGGTGTTTTACATTCACAGCTGATTTTAGGAAGGGTTGGAAACAGGGTTCAAAGGTGTCACAAGGTGGTTCAGTGCATATTTATGGACACAAAGCAACTCTTTGGTTTTGGATGAATCACAGGGAGAAATGATCTTGTATTCTTGTTAACGCTGTAGGATGTAGCAACATTTGTAGTCGTGGGAATCCTTTCTTTGGAGGACTAATTTATTTCTAACTTTAGGGTCTGAAGCGCGACCGTATGAACTTCTAGGGATAGAACAATGGGGAAAAAAGAAAAAAAAAAACACTTTGGAGAATAACAGCAACAGATGGATCCACGTTGGTTGCAAACATTTATGAAGGGAGACGCCGGGGAATACACCACCAGCCTTGTTCCTCAGATGAAAGATTCGGCTCTGGAACTTCTGGAGACAACATGACAAACATCCAGCGAGCAGCCCGTGGCCATTCATAAGTGTCAATATTGCTTCCGTGGCTGAACAGTTTGCGTCATGTGATCATGATCCGCGCTGGTTTCTCCATCGTCATTTGTCGGCTGCTTGACGGCACTTTTGGCAGCGCAAATGGTCCAAGAAAAGCAGTCCTGCGGGGGAAATAGTTCTCAGGGGACCACGACAGCTGGCTAGCTTCTATTGCTGCATCGCTATCAGTGTGATTTTAATTGATTTATATCATCTGCACTGACATGAGAGGGAACAAACCACTCCTCCCACATCCCTCGTTGCACTTATCTGTCAAGCAACTCAGCAGAAGCTGTGTCTGATGCATTTTTTTCCCTCAGGCCCAGGCCGTGGTCTCATTTTTACCAACAGCTTCTTTACTTTTGGCAGGAGGGAAGCCAGGTCAAGGTGTTCCATTAAATGGCAGCAATTTAGAAAAGTGGATTGAACCTGGCTCCCTGATGGCCCACGTGGTGGTGGCGAGCTCTGAGGAAAGTGGTTCAGCCAAAGATACTTGGCGGAGGTCATCTTAGCTTTCACGTTAATGTAAGGAATGCATACTGCCAAAAACAATTCCAAAACTGAATCGCTTATAGCTGTTGCTTTGGCACACCATTAGACATCATCAATCTGTGGCTGCAGAAAATAAAGCCCTGTTATTTCATGAAGCGTGTCTGATGAAATGATTTTTAGGCTGCAAAAAGACCAGCGCAGGGCACGCTTGATATAAAATGCAAATTGTTTAGCTTGACTCAGCCTGTCAGAGCCAGCTTATGAACAGAGAGATCAGTGAACTGTGAATTTCTGCCAAACCTGAACTGCTCTGTGAGGGAAAACTGCAGAAAAAAAGGAGGACTGTGGGAAAGCTGACTTTTTTTTTTTTTTAACTTGTTTTGAGTTTCTCCTCTCTTCTCCTCCCAGGTGCTGTATTTGAGCATTCTTTATTGATTTCCCTTTTTCCGTCTTTGCCTCTGTGCAACCTGCAACAGTTTCCTTTTCTTTTTTCCACATGATTTTGCAACAAAAAAAAAAATACACTCGAGGGAAGAATACATCTAACTTTAATAGACCCAAGGATGAAGACACCTTTCATATTTGATGCTTTTTCCCTCCTTCTTGATGAATGGATCGAGGACAAGCAGTGCTTCCAAATGAAACTTTTCTCTTGCCTTTCATCCCCTCGGAGCTGGAAAGCAGAAATGAAAGTGCAATCAGCAGCATTGGCAGCGGCTGTCAAAGACAGTCAGTCCCAAATTTTGGAACTTTAAAGCCTTAACCTCGACGCATGGGGAAGCAGCCGCGACATTCCTGGAAGAATCCTCTCGGCGGAATTTAATTTGGGTGTTTGGTGGCGTCTGAGCTAACCTTTCAGCTGGAACTCGCAGACAGACACTGAAACTGAAATGGCTGGGATTCCAAATGTCACGCCTCAACCGTATTGTTTACTGGTGTGAGCGTAAAAACCCGGGTAAGGCGTCCACTGTTGCAATATCCGTGCTATAGAGTGAAAAACATAATGCTTGTTTTTTCTGATGAATTGAAGTCTGTCAATAGTAGAGATTTGATTAATCAGCGGTGTGAGTTGTGATAAATCTAATTGTATAAATGGGATTATGGAAATTCAGGTTATTAGAAATCAATAAGAAATGCAGGGAAAGTATATCAATAAAGCAAGAAAAGCTGATGTCCAGTGTCTACTGGCTCCCGATCGAAGAGGAATCCACTTCGGGACCTTGAGAGACATAATAATAATTCAAAGGTGAGAAGATTATTTCCTGTGTGCTGTTATGGCTGAGTTATACAGTCCTGAGGCCGCTTATAGGTCAACACAGTTTTCTTTTTTTTTTTTTTTTTTTTTTTAACTACCGACTTGGGAAAAGGCCGAAGCTGCCGCAGTCATTTTCAACCAGCGGAGAGCAGCTGGTGGCTTTTACTGATAGCTGCCGCCATTTGGCCGATGGAGGAAAATGCGCCTGAAAACAGTGGGAAAGATAGAAAATCGCATTCATGCGGGGATACGCATCCTCTCATAGCGAACGTGCCCGGGGTGGACGGCTGCGAAATAATCAGGGATTGGCTGCTTGAGTAATATCGCCATCGCTGTATGGGCGAGCGGATGAAGTTTGGCAGTTTATTGCCCAGACTTTATATGCTCACCGACGGCGGCATTCGCAGTTAATCACATCAGGAAATGAATGCAGAGGTGGTGGTTTGTGATAAATCGAATAACCATAAGGCCCCCATGTATAAATGCTATTTATGTATGTTTTGGGTCTACAGATAAATTACAGCCTAGTAAATTGGGAGAGGTGCTATGTCATAGAGCGGGGCTTGTGGGCGTACAGCAGCAGTGAATCTTCCGTCACTGAGGAAACACACCTGCAATCTATCTGATTTAACAGCAGCTGACAGAGAGCGAGGGGAGGTAGAGGGGGGTGGGGTTGGCTGACATTGCATGCAAAGGTGGGGGGGTGAAGAAGGAGGTGGCAGATAGGCACAAAGATAAAGGGAGACTGAGCGAACGGGAGTCCTCCTGGAAGATGGCCGACAGCTTCCTTGTCCAGGAGAAAGGCAGTCAGTGAAGCGGAGGAGACGCCATCCCCTCCCGCTGCCCCTCCTGGAGCTGACACCCGTCGTCACAGAAAGGTCATCCTCCTTTTTCCCACTTTCCCTACTAACTGACTGTCACTCACGGATATCTTCTTCAGCACCGTCTCCGTCGGCCTGCATCCATTGTTGCTTTCAAAGGCGAAAACTGTTTTCTTTCCCCCTTTATTTGAGCAACAAAAATATTGTACACTTATTCAGACGCAGGGAAATGTCTGGTTTAGTTTTTAAAGGGCAGCTTATTACTTGAAAGAGTTTTTTTTTTCTCTCTGTTGAAGTGCTGAGGCGCCATAAGCATAAGAAATTTTCTTCGAGTAGAGGCCAGGAAAAAGCTATGGAAAATATGGTTTCGAGTACACTTTAGTTCTTTTATTGTTCCTGTAATGGGGGAGTCATATAATCACCCCTGTCATTCACATTTTATCATGGATTGGTTTAGAGGCTTTAAAGGACCCTTCCTTTGTGCCTCTATGGTTGTTATTGTGCATTAATTTGCACCCCTGCATGGCAGAATGTTTGAGCTGTGGGTCAAAATGGTCTAATAATGGTTTTTTCAGAGTCCTCTGAGAGTAGCAAATACCAGTTGTCTGTACGTTGGACCCACCAAGGATCACCAGTGTCGGGATTTTATTTATGCTCATGCACCTCCATAATGATCACAATCAGGGATAAACGAGACTGTTCAAACTTTACACCTGCAGGGCAAAATGTGCATGCTGAAAAGTAATACAGTATTTGCACCATTCGAATGAACTACTTACACAGTAAATATGTTTTTTCAGGTCATTTCATTTGAGCCTCCCGTGGTTCGCCTTTTTAAAAGAGGTAATAACTCTGAGATTTGTCCTTTGGTGGAAATAATGAAGGTAGCAAAGAATTGAGTGAGCAAAACACGGCCATTGCCTTTGTTTACAATAATACTCTAATCATGTCATCATAATTTAACCCTGGTGTATGCCAAGGTTAGTGAAATATAACCAATGTGCACGTTTCTCAAATTCGAAGCACGTGAGCTGTGAAATTTATGTGTGGTCTCAACCTAAAAGTTGGTAGAGTTAAAGATTTGACACAAGAGATGATGTCAAAAGAACTATCTCCCCTTTGTGATCAATTTTACAGCTATATTTATTTAACCAAGCCAGTAAAATGTCCTTCTGGAATCATGTTGCCGGCAATCCCGGCAGAAAGTTTAACTTGCTTAAATTGTGCTGAATAAATGACTCGTAGGTGATGCTTCCCCAAATCCCCGAACTCACATTCCGTTGCTGGCAGTCTGTTCAATATTTCACGCTGCTCCATTTAACATTCTTAGAGATTTTTAACCTGTGATTAACAGTTGGACCAAATGAGACTAGAACTGAACTCCTCTAGTGCACAACTGTGAAATGCATCAATTATCACTGGAAACTCATTTTCAAGTGTTGTTGGCTAAAAGCAACAAACATTTTATGAAAAGTGTCACGCCACGCTACATTTACTGTAAATTACATCGCTCGGGGTTGGCGTTGGAGACGATGTCGGAGTGTAATAATGCTGACAGTGTTTCACCACAGTCATTCATGTTCAGTTCATAACAATGATTCTGCTCTGATATGGTTACCAAATAACGTTTGTTTTCACCCCGTTTCTCAGGCATTAATTTTTATAATTGTCTGCTATGTGAGTGAAAAATTGTAAATGTGTATTTTATTTACAATTATGCAAATTTCCACAGGGCAGCTTTGATGCCAGTGCGTGCGGTCCAATTATTAGATAATATTACTTTTAGTTTTAACCAGATTTTATAATTTGGATATTATTCAGTTACAAAATACATCTTAGCTGACGGGGCTTAGTACCATGATGTGACAGAAGATGAACTGTGTACTGTATTTGTCACTGGGATGGATAGTGAGAACACGGAATAAATAAGGCTCGCTGTGTAAAATGAGCAGAATGAATAACAACATGCACAGGTGCAATAAAATGAAACCATTCACGATTGCTCTGGCAAATCGGTGAGGTCACATCCTGCCTATTACATCCATTCTCTGAACAAATCAGTTTCTAGAGCCAGAAAACAGGACGATTTTTCCCCATCACACTTCTCTTCCCTTTTATATCAAAGCTAAATGGAATTTGCATGGTGCTTTCAAGGCTTGCTGCTCTGACATTAAAAATATAACGTCGAACTGATGCCACCCTACCTGCTACAGATTTCAGTGATATGGCTTCCATTTGAGAAAATATTGCTGGATAATTTAAATATTGAAAAGAAAAACAATAACAAATTAGCATAGCCCATGCTAAATGTGTTTTGTAAATGTCTCCTCTCATCATATTTTAGATCGCTGATTCCCAAAGGGGAGCTCAGGTGTCCTGTAAGATTTTGTGACAGTCATAGTCTGCAATTGCAATATGCAGCTGATAATGATGCCCCAGCTTCATCTGTGAGTCAGGAGGAGGAATAATCTGCTGCTTTTTTATGGTTTGCTGATGTTAGTAATGTTGTATATCTTATTCTGAGCTTTATTACTGGATAATGAATAACGTGTGTGTCCAAAACCGATCGAATGTATTTGTAAATCTACTTCTATGATGCCCACTATGCTCCTTCAGTCAATTAACACTCTTAATTGACTCAACAGCACTCTTACATCACTCCTACTGTGACCAAAACTAGCAATGACCTTCTCAACATTGCTATGTGTAAATGAGGAACACGCCAGAGTTTAAGGAAAGGACAGGCGTCCTGTATTCCACCTATCTCCTTGTTAGGAGATAGGACAAACATGTTCCTATAGATATGCGGCGGGGGGGGG
>BJFM01000081.1:68287-84546 GCA_016586285.1 Arothron firmamentum
TAAATAAATGTCGACTGCTCATTTCAGGTCAAGGGGAAGACACGAGACAGTGCGTAAAAGTAAAGTGCCAAAGGGAATCGGGTAAAAAGGGGCTCTCTTTGCTTTTTATACTGCGCAACGATTGTGGCGGAAATTTACTTAAGGTGGCTCCCGTCTGTGGAGGGTTGGTGCTGAAAGCCACGTGGTTCGTTTGAGGACAAGGCAAAATATAACCACGGGAGCTCTATTACTTTTAGAGGATATAGTGCAGGGCTATAGAAATTTTTGCCTTTCTGAGAGACAGATAGAGAAAGGAAGAGAGAATGAGAGATGTTGCAAACCACTGAAAAACAACCACACAATGTCCCAAAGCTATGAATTTCCCTACTCTTTTGCTGCTCTAAAGGTCACCAAGAATCAGACAGTGTACTTACAAAGCCACCAATCAACCACCAGCCAAGGGCCTTTTTCACACAGAGCGGCACGAGGTGGCTTGTGCGCAATCAGCTGAAAGAGGCTGACCCCCTGAGCCATAGTAGACTGTCTTTTTTTCAACCTTTCCGATAAGGCAAGGTTTTAAATGAGCAGAAAATTCACACCAACATAACACACATTTTAAGTCATGGGAAGTGATATGATGCTGTATGATCTGCTAGATCTGTGCATTGGAGTGACATCCACAGCCACAAAAATAGGTGGTAGTTAGATTTGTACCATTTTTGAATACTTCTGTCAGTAGTCCAGCAAATAAGGGACCAGTGATTGGTTTCCCTTTCAGGGATATGAATGTTTGATGCACCTGCAGTTTGTCGTCTGAGTCGACGTTGATCCAGAGGATGCGATCCCTGAAGGAAGAAAAGCAAAACCCTCCAAGACCTCATGTTGTGAAAGCCATAGCAAGCCAGACTGTGAGTGGGCCTGTCATGTTCCTCCAAGCCTGTGATGGCGTGATGTGTGCATCTGAACTGACAGTGGGCCGAAACCTACACGTCTCCTGTCTCTGCGACGCCGACGGTTATCTGAGGCGGTCGATGATCGTTTTATTCAGAAGTGACCCGCAATCGGTTGTCTTAAGTCGCATGGGCTTCCGCGTGGCCTTTTTCTCCTTCATCTTGACTGGAGTACAATCAAACTTTGAATTCCAAACTTTTCTCTTGTGCTGCTGCTGTCACTAGATGATGTGAAATGCATTGTGGGATACTCCCACAGGACAAGTTACATCCGATACACACCTGATTCATTACGTTTCAAAAGAGCGGTTTGCAGGTAACTTCTCTGTCTCTTCACACTTTGCAAGCAGTTGTCACAGTGGGTTCTCAGTGGTCAGTCTTTTCTTGTTACTCTAGTGTTCTTGGTGGATCTCGTTGCTATTTAAAGGAATCCCCAGCAGGGCTAACCACAGGCTGGCAGCACCTGCTGACTGTGATTTGTTCTCATGCTGGTTGTGAAAACAGCCCTGCATGTGGTAAAATAACTCATTATTGCCGGTTTTGTTTGGCCTTTTTGGGGAATTAAAAGATCCTTAACAGGTTTGATTGCGAGCAGGTTCGTGTTTCTGGGATACACTTTTGTTGTAATTAGCCTGGAATTGCTTATTGTAACAATGCAAGGGACAGATTATACCTTCCAGCAGGAAGGAGAAAATCACATTTCTGCTTGTGGAATTTCCACATGTCCTCACAACTTCACTGACATGCTGTAATTTAAAGAGTTGCCACCAGTCCTCTGAGGGAAATAGCCGTCCTGTCTTATCAATCATCCTCGCTTCGCAATCATTTTAACATCCTTCATTAGAGGTCAGCGAAAAATCAAACGTAGCCTGAAGCTAATTAAAGCCAATTATTCTGTCTTGTCCAAAGAGCCATAAGATTGCCAGTTTTCAATCACGCGCAGACATGATGGAGTCGTAGACATTTGCATTAGTCATAAAATAAACACAAATCCCTGAACAGACACCAGCATCGAGACCAAGAAAGCACACGTGTAAAAAATAAAACTGCACCACAGATGATACTGAAACCGGGGTAACTTCTGGATTAGGGGTAGGCAGGGGGCAACCTTGCAGCAATTTGCAGTGAATCCACACACACATGACACAGTTAACCCGGTGTCGCCGAAGTTGAACACAGGTAACACCGTCACCGTGATGGATATGCTGCTGTACCCACCACACGCCATCTGCAAAGTGGAAATTTGTACTTTTTTTTCATAATGACTTTTATTGTCATCATCCAGATTGCTATAGAATTTTGGTTTTTTTTGTTATTTTTAAGTAAAACAGAAATATACAGGTTTAAAATATTTTTGACCTGAACCCTATGGTGAAAAAAAGCATTTGGCTGCAGTCCTATACCGAAGGAAAGGAGAGAACGGTGGCTTAAATCAATATCTAATCAAGCTTATTGTCTAAAGAAAGATGGATGACGCTGCCGCTTCCTCCCACTGTAAAAAAAAAGAAAAAAGATAATGAACAAAATAACAAAAATGCGGCTAAAATATCAAGCAAGCAAACAGTGCTGTGTTGTGCTCTAATCAAGAGAGCGGATTTACAACCTATACTCCAACTAACCAACAGGGGGTGATGAGGAGACTATGTTCAGTGAGCCTGTGGGTTAGCCAGGCTACTGTCTTGTGATAATAATAATGAGGGTATTATCACACACGTCTTCGGATCCGCACATTTGATGTCCAAGACACAGAGGACAAAAAGTGGAAGCTGGTTTATGTTTATGTGAATTTTAGCTTGTTCCAAGAGAGGTTTCGATTAGTAAGAAAAAGAAATAGTTAACTACGTGAGCCTTGGGATGTTTTTCCCTAATCAGTTTTCATTGCCAACTGAGTCACTGCTTATGCAATAATTTATTAAAATTACTGTCCCCATGATATGAGCCTGGTCCTGCTCGAGGTTCCTTCCTATTAAAATGATTTTTTTCCCCCTGCTATCTGCCATTGTTTGAGGGTCAGGCTCCGGCCTGGACACAATCTCAACCGCAACTGAATAAATAAGTAAAATTGACACTTAATCGTGTAAAGGAGACGTCACAACACCCATCTTTAGAAGTTTATTTCTGATATCATCAAAATTTTTACAAAACATTTTCTGACAATAATATACTCAAAGAAGAGCCATGTTTTTGCGCTTGGACCAGGTCCCCACAAAAATGCTTCAGGTCTGAATACAGGAAAAAGAACACAAATCCAAAATAAGAAAAACAAAAGAAAAGAAAAATCAACAACAAACCAGCTACCAAAGAAAACAATGCAGCGCATATTTACACCCTACAGAAATTGAATTCTTTCTGCAGGAAAATGGATGAGGCGGAGACAGCGGGGGGTTCCCCTGGATTTGCATGAAGAGCATTCTAAAATGCAGCTATTTGACTCGAGCCTGCAAAGGAAACAAAGGCTAATTCTGATCATCGATTTCTACCTGTTTGCCCCTCTCGCGGCACATGATCGAGTCAGCGGCAGGAGTGGAATGCAAGCCATTTAAATAAAAGCCTCCTTTCTCCCAAGCTCACTTTAAATGTAATTAGGGGGACATAAACGGTCTTTGTCAGGTGAACGAAAAAGTGTGTTTCCCTGACAGAGGTTAATGATCGGTAATTCTTTTTTCCACATCCCCTCTGACATGAGCTATGGCACAAAAACAGAGTCGGGACAATGTTGGTCAAAAGGTTAAAGACTTCCTGCTAATGCGGAACAGCGTGGAACAATAACAATCAATGGGGACCGTGCTGGCCTGAACACTGGTAATGGTGGCGATGGTTCCGAGGAGGTAGAGGAGTAGGTGCTGCTATAGATAAACACACACACACATACACACACGCAGGCACAAGCCACCTGGGTGCATACAGGGGTCGCTAACCTGCTAGAAATGTTTCCAGTTTGTCTTATGTGTATGTTTCCCCCCCAAAAAAGGGAACCAGCATTTTTTTATCTTGAGCTATTAAGGAAAACATTTACGTATCCAGCTCAGACCCCTGAAACCATGTGTGCGCTCTATGTGCTGACTCTCAGGAGTCATAATGATGCTCTATAAGCCCCGGTGCTGCCTGCAGGTGAAACACAGATGTATAGCACGGCAGAGGGAGAAGAAAATCTGTGACTTCACGTCTGGCTGGGAATTAATTTTTCAAATCTATTTATCAGGTAATGGATTAGAACCTACTGAAGCGTCGCAGATGGCCCTGGGTGAACTGAAATGGATGTGTGCGTTGAAAGCTGGAGATCATTTCTAAGCGTTTATCCCGGCATACCGCGTTGTCGTTCATTTTCGTTCTTTTCTCCCGGTTTTGTGAGAAGCCGTTCGGCGCGGCTGCGATGTGATTAGGAGATTATCGGCAATATTCCGTTTCAGACGAAGTGTTTGAAGCGTGTTGCACACGGGCATGCATGCGTTAGTTGGCGCTAGTTGTTTAGTGAATGCGCGCAATGTGTGTGGAAATATGGCGCACACATGTGCACAGCCATTATTTATTTTATTTTTTGCCATTTTTACAGTGACAGTAAATGTTCAGGAACAGCTCAAGGCCTCTATTCTGACAAAACCCATATATCCCTCAAGATCATCGCGATCGTAAAGCATCTGGCTCCCCTGTCACAACTTCTTCTCCTTTACTGTAAGATTTGTATTCCGCTTCTCCTCTGTGGATTCACACACACACAAAAAGGAAAGTTAAAGTTTACACTGCAATTTTTCAGACCTCTGGTCACCCCACCTAAAGCAAAAGATGAAAAAAAAAGAAAATTATTTCCACTGGGGTACAAAAGCCATAAACAAACAAGTAGAAGACAAAATAAAGCCTGCTGGCATCCAGACAGCCATAGTTCTGCTCAAACATACATCAGTATGCAGCCACCATCTTAGGAGCTCCTATAATTAAAAAAAATAATAATAATAAAATAATGGACAAAATCTAAACAATTACTGGCAGCTGGATTTGAACATTCCACTGAACATATCAGATCCTATCAGGGCTGTGGTCGCGATTGATCAACTGCTTATTAGTTGCTGATTTAATTGTGAGCACAGATTTTATTAGCATCTTTCTAATTAAACATAAAGGGCCAAGTAGCTTTGATCATTGTGTTTAAACTGAACTGAATCATTATCACTGCTCCGAAAACTGAAGCAATTACTACACGGCCTGTGTTAGGCTTTGGCGGAAGACTATTAAAGTCTTGTGCGGTGGGAGTGCTGAACACACGCTCGTTTCTTACTGATGTCGGACTCATTTTGCACTGAAACCCGCACTGGAGCCAGATGTGTGTTCAGTCAAATGCTATTTCAAACTTTTCAATAACGCCACATCAGAGGCTTGCCAATAAGCATCCAGCAAGGCTTTAGATAAAACAAATGATTGCGAGTGAATTAAAGGTGAAATGCATTGTGGGATACCTAGCTGTCCCAAGTACCACACCAGTCACATCTGATGCATACTTAATAAAATGGGCAGGGCAAATACAGTTACAGGAAACTTTTAGCTTACTTGGCGCGTTGCAAATTAAAAATTGAAACCGTAATCAGGCTGCGATTGATGACGTTTCAAAAAGAGATTCTCGGAAGCCCCGAGAAGTATACTGAGAAATGGCTTTTGTGATTGTAGAATTGGCATCGTTTTCCCTCCTGCCAGAGCCTTTGGGGGTAATAATTTGGGTGGAGACCCATTCACTCATTGTTTCTGGTATCACATCATGTGCTTTCATAATTGAACAGGATATCTCAAGATGATGTGCAGGCCCCCAGAGTAGATGCAAGACTCCTGAACATAAAGCAGCAACTTGTGAGCGAACTGCAAAGCCACCAAATCAGACTTTGAAATTTGGCATGAAAAACACAAGAGATTTCTACTTTAAAATTGGGAGATACGTGAACGGAGCAGGCGTGAGTCAGCTAATGAGTGACTTTTTAGAAGGAATCGATGACGTAGCTCCCGCGCTGCTCATTTTCGGTCGTGGTTCGTACGCTCCCCCCTAACGTGGGTAGGCTTTCCTTGAAATATTGGCATGCGGACAGAAATAGAACATCATTAAGCAGGTTCACCCAAGTCACCAAGAGGCAGACATGAAATTCAGGCCAAGGAGACAGCAGGGAAGTGATACAGAGCAAGGCAAGACAATACATGGATAGAGTTGAGAAAGCTCCCATTATAAAGACATTGGCACAGCTGCTATTACAAAATAAACTCCACCAGCACTATTAAGCGACCGTACTGAGAGATTCAACTGCTTTTAATGCATTGTCCTGTACATAAAGGGGGCGGACCCCTTTTTTAGTCTTGAACCAACGCTTGGGTCACTTGTTCCGGGGCTGGTTTTGAGTAAAACATAAAAATAAAAAAAAATAAAAAATGGCACATCAAATAAGAACATCACAAGTTGGTGTGGAAAAGAAAAAAACAACAACAAAAAAACACACTCCCACAAGCGGGCACTAAAAATGGCTGGTATTTAAATCCTCAAACAAGACGCAAACTGGAATTTAAAAAACACACAGCGTGGCCACCTCTTGTCCAAAGAAGACCAGAAAATAATGATCTCTATGAGGTTTGTGCATCATAGCATCAAGGACTCCTGATCTTCCCTATAATGATGTGAGGGAGGAACCTCAGTTACGCGTGTGTAGCAGTGGAGTCGTGATGGGAGCAGATAGAAAAATATTTATCATCGACACAACGGGAGCGTTTCAGCCGGAAATTTCTTTGCCAAGTTGCGCTGGCAACCGATTCCCAGTGGACAGTGAATAAGGCTCCTCTTCCGTTCACAAGCAGTTTGTGTTCCAGAAGAAGTGAAGTTCATATTTTTTTAAAGATTCACTATTTACACGATAAATAAGTTCTATTCATTTCTGTCCTTTGAGTCTTTATATAATTTCTTGACATCATCGTTGCACACATCAAATAAAAACTGCCTTTTATTCTCCGACCCAAAATAATATTAATGGTAATGTTAATAATTAAAAAAAACAACTTGTTTTTCCACTTTTGAGGATACACCCACTTCCGTCAAATACTTTGGCCCCTTTGTGGTTTCGCCAACCAGTTGCACTGTAGGGGTACCAAAACACATAACCTCAAGGAGACAGTATGTCCGCTGACACCTACGGGGAAAAAAACAAACAAAAAAAAAAAACTGGGCCGCTCGGATTAAGCCGGAGATTATATCTGTGTCTGTCGCTCTCATGGTCTCCATAACTCGGTGAGTAGCAGCGTGTGACGTGGTAGCCGAAGGGATACCCAGTCCAATAAAGTCTGCAGACACGCTTTCTGGGTGGGTTGGGGGGACAGACGTCAGGCAATATTCCCAGTGCAGCCAGGAGTGTCTCACACACACCGGTCAAACAGAAGTCAACGTGCTGGTTCAACATACCCCCACTAGGCACTCTTTTGTGGTGGGAGGGAAAGAGGACCACATGGCTGTCAAGTGCGATGCCAACCCAGCAAGACGGTGCTGTCCAGTTTGTCCAGCGGAATGAAAGTCAAATGTTGACTCAACCATGTTTCGGACGATGGACCGGGGGCAGTGAGAGTGGTTTGACCTTCAGTAATGTGGACCTTGTGTGTGTGTGTGTGTGTTTGTGTGTGTGTGTGGGTTTTTTTTGTCTTTTTAAAAATATTATTTACAATTATTTTTGCATTCAAATGTACCCATTTGATCGCAAAAACTGTGGTCTTTAAGTCAAGGTTAATCGTTCAGCTCCGATGGGAGACGACAGTGTTCTGTTTAGGGCCCCTGATGTAACCAGAACACCTTCTCTGCAGCGCATTTCTGCATTCTACACTGATCATCAATGAAGAAAACAATAAGATGTGAAGGGGCGGGTCTGTGTGAGTGGCTGGGTGGATGGATAGATGAATGGGGGTTAAAGTGTTATCTTTTTAGTATTAAAAATTTCATGGTTTTTTGCTTTGCTTTGTGCGCCCGTTGGTTACTTAGCCGATCTACAAAAGCAAGTCCACAACACGTGATCCCACCAGGTGATTTGGCAGTGACTGTGAATATGTTAGGAGAGGCTATTTTCTAGAGTGGCGAGTTAAAAATACCCTCAGCTGAAGAAGCTCATTTGCGTCAAGAGAAATGGAAATCGCTCTTTGGTTTGACATGCAAGCAGGAGACTCTGTATCTAAAGAAAGGAGCAAAAAAAGAAGATATTTTTAATATCTCATTGTCATTTAAAAAAATTATATCAATATGCTTTCATGAATAACTACAGATGGTTTTTCGTATCTTCTAATGACGCCCAGCTCTGTGTCATTTACATTTAATGTTAGCAATCTCCCTCTTTTCTTATCTTTATTGTTCCTTTCTCTCTCTCCTGACTCAGCGTGTGCTGTGGACGAGCACCTCATAATGTTCTCATGCGGAAATGATCAGGTTTGAAAGAAAGAATATAATTATTATCACATTACTGTGAGTCACGTAGGGACGTTCCTGTGAGGTGCTTTGGGCCAAATAAATCAAACGGTCCTCAGTGACGTGTCTCCCGTTACGCTCATGAAAGAAAATCCTTCACAAAATTAAACCTTTTTGTACTGTAAGGTAACGTACGTGTGTTATGAAAACAAGGTCCCATTGAATAACCAGCTCTGCCGCCCCTTCAGTCCAATGTTAATGTCGGTCTGAGGCCCTTGCACCACTTTTGACCACCCACACGGGGCCTGCTAGCGTCCAAATTTCAGCGTGCCAGTGCGCTCGGTGGGAGGGAAAGGTCCACCACTGGGTCCTTCAGTAGATGGTCTGAGGGGAGGTGGTGGAGAACGAGGACCTGGAATGGCGGCACCTATGCTGGTGCCTGGGGGCACGGCCGGCAGTGCGATTGTCTGTATAGTGCCCCTATCACACGGTCCCAGGTCCTCCAGCCCCTCCAGGCTCTGTGGAGGTCCCTCATAGCCCATGTTGAGCCGCAGCGGCTGATGGGCCTGGCAGTAGTCTACAATAGGCTGTTCGTAGCGGTAGAAGGTCAGCGCACCTAATTGGTGAGGAACCTGTTTGTAGACAGGAGAAAAAAAGAGGGTGACATGGAGGAGAGGGTGTTGGAGAGTGATGATGTGAATGCAGGAAAGAAAAGAGAGAACAAAATGGGAAAAAAGAAGAGAAAGCAGGCATTAGAAAACAGCACATTTTAGACACAAATTAATATTAGCCATGATAAAATAAAGAATCTTAAAAGTCTGCAAAAGAACAATCTGGAAATACAGATATAACTCTGATGTTAACCTGCTTTTTTTCCCCTTTAAATTTTCAAGTTTTTCTTTTTCTTTTCTGTAAATTTCTCAATATGGTACAACTTTTCCAAGTGCCTGTGTGCCTCCGAGCCTACGGAGCCATTTGTCTGGCAGCTGACGGTGCATAATCATCCTCACATGGTTACCAGCTGAGTCCCCCACCACCACCCAAAAATCCATTTAGCCTCACTAAAAGAAATACAATAAAATACAATTAAATAAAATTGCTCCATCTGCATCTGCAGGTAGTGACCTTCACATCTGAATCATTCATGTACAAGTGCTGTGAGCACACATGACCTGCTTGAAGAGACAGATGTGAAATTTGCATATTTAGAGATACACGTTTGACTTTTATTATTATTATAAAAAAAAAAAAAAAGGAACAAACAGCCATCCTTTTGGTCTCACGATGCATATTCTAACAGAGCCAGTAGAACTCGTCACATCTGGCGATGTGTCTGTTGTTGTGCTCCTTTCCTTGAACCGTGAAACTGAGCCAGACCAACAGGTGAGACTTTTGTGGTTCTGTCCCCCGAACTTTAAATCACGGTTAATCATTTTTAAAAAGGGGAGCTAATTATGGGATTTCTGCAGTGCGCGAGAGCAGCAGGGCGAAAGCTCGGGAGCAGCTGACCTGGATTAAAGCGCCGCAGACTGGAGAGGTGACAGATCATCGGGTCGCGTACGCGTGGGCGACAAGTAACACTCGCCGCAGGAGCTGTGCTAAGATGCCAGTGCTGACAGCGTGAAAAATACAGCCTCTGACGCTCGTCCAGGCAGGTGTTACAACCGGACTGACCCGCTTTCATATGCTTGACACATTTATTATTTTTCCATCTCGTTCAATGATGGTAACAGGATCTTCAGAGGGGTCTTAATTGCTTCACACAGCACTAACCACTCTCCCACGGTTATGTCCCGACTCATTTCAGAGACGAAATATGAAAACAGTTCAGGTTAACCTCATCTTGGCTTTTTAGAAATAAACCGCAGTGTTTGAAATGAAGCTGCAGCCTCTCTGGATGCAATTATTGCATTTATTTCCTTTCAAAAAATGGTGTTTATACCCGTGAGCTTGTTACAGCAGTCCATGATTCATTTAGCAACTGCACAGTTACAGTCATGTATGCATGCAAAAATAAGCTGCTGTAGGGATGCTAAAATCAGGCTCCGACTTTTCAGAAATCCCCCCCCCCCGAGCCCTTCAACTACCTTATTTTAACAGGGCTAGCTCCAGAGCAACCACCTTCATTTTTCTCTTCCCCCTCATACCTTCTTCTCCCTCAAATGGACTCCATTAAGTGAGGCTGACTCATTACATTACAGGCACTCAGTGGATTACTTCCCTCATTTTCCTTTCAGTTCAAACCCTTCACCAAGGCTGCACCACTCCACCGCCACCTCTACCTCTACCTTTATCTCATCTGCTTTCACGCTCCCTTCTTCATGGCTCTGCAGAACCGCTCAGGACACCTGCGTCTGTCCAGCAAATTAATTAAGCAACATTAAGTCTTAACTGTTACAGGAAATTTTGTCAAATATTCAGGACTTGAATCTGCAACATGAGTCTTGTGTTTGCGTCACACCTATGAAGCCCCTTTATAGCCTGACAGGTTGATGCCTCAAACTTTTAAAATGAAATGTAGACGTATTATGCTGTAGATGGGTTCTGGGTTGTTACACCGTCATGACATTAGTTTCCATTAACAAAGGTTTCTATTGATATCCACCCACCACCCATAACGGGAAGGTATAGGTAGCCCATTAGGAATGCATTAAAACCTATTTTTTATCCCTCAGTGCTAAATAATTATAAATTCCTCACAATGGAAATGGCCCCTCTTCCACCCATCCTCTCCATCTTCACTGATGTTTATCGTTAAGTACGCTACTTAGCAAACCATTTGGGACGGGCAGGCTTCAAGGACCCAACTATAACAATTCCAAAAGGGCGGTCTTCCGCAGATTGTATCTCCACTCTGACCTATTGCCACACACTGAATACTGAGCGTGCACCTCGAGAGGAGACAAATAAACTGTGTGTGGATTTTTTTTTTCTTCCGCCAGTCAGCCAAAAGGAGATGCACCAAGACCCTCCAGAATTCCCTACATTAGCCCTGTGTACAGCAGAAATATAATTAAATATCTGCTGATAGGGTCCATATCAGTGTAGCTCGTTGTTTACCCGGAGGAAGCCTAGGTCCTTAAACGCTCTTTCACTTCAGACTTAAAAATAGAGATAAGTGGGCTTTCTCTCCGATTAAAATCTCTTGCTTTCCAGTTGTTTTGCTGAAGGTACCTAATTAACGAATTCTGCTTTGAATGGGCATCTAAGCAATGTGACAATATGAAGTCATATGTCCAATGAAGCCTGTTTTCCATGCTTTGTTTCAGCTGGGCATGTGCTTTGTTGCACTATAGGCTGCAATAGTGTCAGTGCACTTATAGTGTAACAAAACACTAAAAGTGCACTTATAGTGTCGGTGCACCTATAGTACTTTGTTGCACGATAAGTACACCGACACTAGCTTTGTCTTTTAAATGTGCAACACCTCACGTAGAAGTTAGCCCGAGGTTACGTTTAGATGTCATATATATTGTATATGTTCTAGAAGAGGTTCCAACAGGAAAAGGATGATCAATTGCATGTTAATCAAAAATTGTAATTAAGAGCAAAATATAACAATCGTAATAGAAAAGGGAACTACTTAATTTATTTATCACCTGCTTCTACACACTTATCAGAGAAGTCTCTCAAACGCTGCAACTCTAAAATTCTATTTTACAGATTCCTGGGGCCGCTGAGAAGTTGTGTCTTTGCGCATTCATGCTTTCACGAGCAGCTAAGGAGGCGGCAACTGTGCCACAGGCGCACAGTGCTAATGCCTTTCTGGAGTTTAGGAGCACTACGGTTCAAATGCCCGCTGAACCCTCAGCCAAACATTCTGGTCGTCTGAAGCCGGCATATTGACACACTTAGAAAAATAGAAAGAAGTTCTGCGATAGACTCCATGAATTGTTGAATTCATTTTTCCCCCAGCATCTCCAGCACAAAACCAAAAAAAAGTACACTCATAATGTATTTCTGGTGAGGAGAATGCCGACAAATTTTTTTGAATTAGCACTCTAAATGTCCGTTTTCTCTGTTTTTTAATACTTCTTTCAGTGTTTACGCTGCCGAAACTGTTTTATAACGTCCCACAATTTATTACAAATCTCCACGAATACATTTCTGCTTCTCGAGCGTTTTTAGTTATTTCCACCCACTCTATTATCTTCGTTGCCATCATTATCTTCTCTTAACTCACTTTACATGTTGTCTTATGAGACCGCAAAGTGAGCAGTGGCAGCGACTCTGGCATTTTTCATCTAATAAATGTGAATTAAGCGCGTGATCAAAAAACGCTGCTGTGGTGCAGTCGCAAAAAAACAATACACATTTATTACTGTAAACTGACCCAAAATGCAATAGATTATTGGGCGCTCTCAAAGTGGAGGCAGTGCATAATACAGGGAAAAGTTGCCCTTTTATAATGCCTAAATTTTTCTGACATAGACCTGTTTTAGCCTCTAAAACTTTTTTCAGGCTCTAATTTAACCAATCTATACAGTTTATTTTCTAACTTGCCCCGAGTCTTCTGGGTAGGGTTGAGGCCCGGACTTCGAGGGCACCAGTCTGTCGTTTTCAGTCTTCCAGCAGATTCCATCTGTTGCGAGTAGACTAATGTTTTAATGACCAGTTCGACCACGAAAAAGCAGCCTAATCCTCATAAAGATGCCAAGTTTTTAATTAATTTTGGCTGCCTTATGTTCAAATGTAATCAGAATTTCTGATTCATAACCATCGACACATCGTAAATGTCTGCGTGCGTCTTCTGGATATATCCATGCATCACCTGCTACGTTCTATATGTACTTTCTGAGTTTCAACTGGATGGCGATTGACAAGGGCTGAACAACAGCAATAGCTTTCATTGACCTGGCCATCTGGTTTTGCAACATTGTCACTGGAAGGCTGAGGAATCTCCTGTGACATCATCCACAGCTCCGACTTCTGAGGTGGATGGCATGCAGAATTATATGAGAACTGCATCACCTCCAAAACTAAATTTCATTTGAGTTTGGTCAAATTTACAGGCTAATCCTTCACATCCTTCGTGATGTGCCAGAAGCAAAAAGGGGGATTGTGTAAATAGGCCAGAAGAATATGAATTATAGCTACTTATGCAAAGAGACTCTTCAACGTCCAATGAAAACGAGTACAAATTGGAAACTTTTGAATGTGGCAGGTGGAATCAAAAATGACTTTGTTAAACACCCAACAAAGCACTAGAGTAAACGTTCATTTGTGTAAATATGTACATATGGTGTAGAACCTACTGTATATTAACAGGGGATGCCGTGTTTACATTCGACGGCGCATCAGAGCTCTGCTGAGTTTTAAGGCATGCGAATACGAGAAATCGTAAACCCACAAATTAACTCGACAGCCCTCAATTAACTGACGCCATAACAATGTGCCGCAGGCTAACGTAGCACCCGCATGGATACATGCGCTTGTCTATGCCACCGCGTGACTGTCCCCATGTGGGTGCCTTTCAGCTGCGCGCAGCTGGAGGACGGCGAGGACGTCAGCGCAGATGTTGCTGGGTGGGCTTCGGTGACAGAGCCCACCACTCAGGCTTCCAGCAGAGCAGAGTGCATGGACATGACTGCAGGAGCATGAAGCTAAGCATCACCAGTTTGTTTCCAGACAGTGTGTCCCGGGAGGGTGGCTTCCCAGCTGCAAGTGTGCGCGCGCAGAGCCGACGTTCATTGTGCTCAGCTCTGCACATCTGTTGAAGTGCTAACATCTGTGGAAATGAACATAATCGAAAGGTGACTGCAAGGATGTTGGTGCTCACAAACACAAATTTCCTTGCGATGTTCTAGTGGGAGTTTGTTTACACAGGAATCAGTTTAGCTGGTGATGGAACAACACCCATTTAAGCCATCAGATTGTGTTGTTTTGTTTTTTTTTTTTGTCCTATACAGACATATAACAGGAAATACGAACCTACCCAATGTCCCATCAAACAAAACCTACAACACAGTCAAAAACAGAAATTAAACTAATGGCTTACATGCTAATGGAGAGTGTGCATTAAAAATAAACACAAACACATCAGTGTGGGAGATAAATGCCCACTATGACGCATGCTGACGTGCGTCGAGCTCCATAAATTCACGAACCATAACTAACAAACTCCACAGTGATATGAATGACACTCCTCTGCAGAACAGTTTCAGCATGTTTGGTATTCCTGGTATTTGCTCTTCCAGGGAACAATGGAATATGAAAAGGTAACTGGTCTGAGAACTGCTTTTCATTGATAGGACCATGACTTGGAATGAACGGTGACACCATACAGACAGACACAGCGTTTCTCTGTCTGTTTGTAACTTTGAAATTAAAAAGCTAGAAATGGATTTGAATGGCATTTTCAGGAAAATGTTGATAATGGGACAAGGAGTAGGTAATTCTATTTTGGTTACGTTCTGGATCAGATTTGATTACACTCCATGTCAAACATATTCAAACATATTCCTGAATTAGACTTTGGGAAAAGGTCTCCTTCCCATTACACACAGGCTAGAACATCTTTCCATTTCTTTTTTGGGCAGTTTTGGCACACCGCAGACACTTAAAAGGCCGTTAAGACAGTTAAAACTGTTCCAGTTCAACAGTACTGTATTTTAGGAGTCATAAATAACTTCTGAGGCAGAATATACAACCTTGACAATCCCCTGTTGCTGCTCTGTGTGAAAATAAGCCCACGTGTCCACATTTTAAACTAATTGATTTTCTAAACAAGCTGTTAGCCTCCCACTAATTCCTTAATGACAAGAGGTCCCTTTATGTGCAGTGACTCTTGATTACAGGTCTGTGGCAGAACACACACACACACACACACACACACACACACACACACACACACACACACACACACACACACACACACACACACACACACACACACACACACACACACAAACACACAAACACAGGCACTGCAATGAGAGTACTCTATTTACAAAGCATGCTCTAAAGCACTGGAAACCCAAAGAGAAGCCTGGGTGAGGAGGTAGGGGGACCGGACCCCGGCCCCCGGTCATGCCACGGTAAACATCCGCCTTCAGCATCCCACCATCCTCCAAACGCTGCGCTGCGCTGCATACAGCACAGGAGCTTCTGCAGACCACTGCAAATGGACTGTGAAATGTTACTCGGTGCTCAACACCTTCCTCAGCCCAGGTGACTTCCAGACACACACACACACACACACACACACACACACACACACACACACACACACACACACACATGCAGTAACTCGATAATCTACTGTCTAAATGAAGGGATGAATGGATAGATTAGATCAAATAGTTTTGTTTCATGGCGGCAAAAATAACGTCTTCGAAGCTCTTAAGAGCAGATTTGATTCACATTTTTACGACACTCCACTGCAATATTACCATAAACCGACATTGAAGGGATACTGTGTTGCTATTTTCCAACCAGTATCTACAGATGTCGCATATCTATGATAACATCCTTCTTTTTGTGAAACCATGCAGTGAAAAACAGAAAGAGATACAAACACGAGGGGCCATCCCGTTAGTCTATTATTTATACATCACAGAATTGTGACAATATGAAACAAAAACAAGCACAGCCTGAATTGAGCCGCATCCTCTGAATGTCCTGTACTTTGTTTGGTGTCAGCGCTTCCATTGGCGTTAAATTGCATTAAATCATCAAATCGCCTCCTGCTTTAGTACGGAAATGAATATAAATAGGGTGAAAGAGTAAGTTGCATCCTGCCATCGCCGGACTTTTGCAGCGTGCGCTGTGGTGAGACTGGCAGCGTCTCTGAGTAATGAGCCTGACCCCGCGTAAATGCGGCACGGCCAACTTGGCTTTGCACTGGGAGCGTTGGTTGCACTTTAATCAGGGATATTGGGGGGGGGGGGGGCCCGCGAAAGGCAGGGCTAAGGCTTTTAAAGACC
>BJFM01000081.1:107738-118670 GCA_016586285.1 Arothron firmamentum
TTGTGTGTGTGTGTGTGTGTGTGTGTGTGTGTGTGTGTGTGTGTGTGTGTGTGTGTGTGTGTGTGTGTGTGTGTGTGTGTGTGTGTGTGTGTGCATCTGTGATGGAGACTGTGATTGTATTTTCCTTCCCCCTGTCCCCTGAGGAGGTGACATGGTTGGTATTGTAATTCCATTCTCATTTCCTACATTCCAGCGGCGAATGCAGAGTTGTCACTCAGGAAGAGCGAAGAATAGGCCTGTCAATCAGTCAAGGACCCATTACCCGGGCAACGTATGCGAAGGCTGCGTGTGCCCCTCGCCTTGTTAGCATAAATAAGTTCTGACATTCTGTCTATCCGTAAAGGCTTTAAAGTACTTCTACAACATAATAACACAGGGGGAAAAAATGGTAGAATAGATTGAGTAATGTAAAAATAATTAAATGATGATGCAGATAGACGACTGTTGAAGCTGCTTTAAGATTTATGATCTGCAATAGAACTTGAAATCTGACACCGGCACGCTAGAAGGTTTACAGGCAGGAGACGACGTTATTAAAGAATATTATCTCATGCTGATGCAAAATGCAAACTCAGAAGGACTCACAAAGCAGCGCATAAGGTGATGATGGACCATCTGCAACCAACAGATACACAGCAGGAAGACAAATAGCAGCAGAGGAGAGTGAAATGCCAACAAATGAAAGAACTTCAGCAAGGTGCCATTGAAACGGGGAAGCTAGGGGAGAAAATCTTTAGTAATGCAGGTTGACGCAAGCAGGTTGCAGCATGTGACAGGTAGAATGTGAGGTGGGATGGGGGGTGGGGGGGCTCCATCCTGCTGCGTGCCTTAAACAGAACAGAGCTCTAACCAGAATACCATCCATCACACAGCCAGTCACAAGTGTGAGGTGACAAGCGACACCGTTCCCTGTCAAGGCAGGAAAATACTAAAAAAAGGAGCATGAGTTTGGGGGCATAGGCAAAAATAATAAGATACGATAAAAGAACAACTATGATTGAAAGCAATGCAATGCCAAAAGAAGATAGTATTGATGCATTAAAATTTGACCAGAAAATGGAATTCAATATTTTCCTGCAGGTTTGACACCTATTTAATACCCCCCGTCAAAATATGCAATTTTATCTGTGTGTGTGTGTGTGTGTGTGTGTGTGTGTGTGTGTGTGTGTGTGTGTGTGTGTGTGTGTGTGTGTGTGTGTGTGTGTGTGTGTGGCTACTTTCTGTTCTGAAAAAAACACTAAAAATCAAAGGTTGGCTTTACAATAGAGATTCAGTCACTAGTATGGTTTGCCCACTCTGGGCTACTGTAAAAAAATAGATGTCCAACACTGTTCCACGACCAGGAACTCTCTGCAGTCATGTGTGGCACACTTTGCCATTTATCTTAAATTAACAGTGGGCTTTGCGGATCCAGGACATAATTATGCGTGGACCGCTATTATTTTTTTCCTTAAAAGGCTAATATTTTCCTAAAGTGTCTTTCTTTAACACAAACCACCACTTAAACAATACCAGAGTGTGAGCTGGAGCAAAATATGTCAGAGAAGAATGTTTACTGCTGCAGAAGAGATGATCGTGACATGACTTCAACACTGCAACGAGGACTGAGACGGATGTTGTTGCTAAGTGTGCCGGACTGAATGAGGCCACATGACTTATTAAGTCCCAGTTCGTGATGGAAAGAACAAACAGGTTTCTGTCGGCTAAAAAAAAAAAAAAAATGGATTTGGGAGTGGATTATTATGGGACATTCTTACAAACTACTTCTCTTCAGAGGAGGCCCCAGCAGCCATTAAGCTGAAGAACTGCAAAACACTTAACCCTTTTCATCGGACGTCATTCAAGGCACCCATTTGATTTTGTATTCAGGTCCGTCCGTCACATCGTCTCTCTCTCAAGTGTTAGCCTCTCATTGCTTACCTCTTCATGTGCGCTTTTCTGATCTCTCTTTCACTCTCCCCCACTGCTCTTGTCTTCTGTCTGCATCTGTGCCTTTACCACAGTCTCCTGGCACATGGAGCTCCAGCCTCCACAGGGGACCAGTTATCGATTAATCTGAGTCAGCTTTGTCCACTTTAATTCATTAAAACCCTCCCCTGTCGATGTCCGTTGTGCAATTCCAATAATGAAAAGGGATGGAGTGAAAACTATACATGTAAGGGTTGTGCATGGGTGTTATGCATATGGAAGCACTAACTGCATGTGTAATAATGGGGGAAAAATGCATCAACCCTCTTTAGGCCTCTGAAAGGTTGTTAATGTACATAATCTATAGAAAGGCATTTCTGGAAATTCATTTGAGTCCAAAAGACCATCCATGGAGTCACAAAAATAATGCAAGAGCATTTTTTAAAGGAGAGTAGAAAGAGGAACAACAGAAGGAGCATGCCGGAACTAATCAGGGAGGGTTTATCTTCAATCAGGAACAGCACTCTGCTTCATCTCGCCATTGCTGAAAAGGGCGAGTGGTATCACAGCCACTCTGATCCCTCTCAAACGCCGTTCTCCCGACTGCCTGAATAAGCAGTCTGGAGTAAATAGAAACAAGGCCCGAATGCGGGCAATCACATTACACACTTGTCATCTCGAAAGGTCAACATATTTTTTTTTGCAACTTGTCCAGTCAAGTCATTGCCGAAACTGGGCATTGATCTATGCAGTCGAATTTCCTGGGTCTGATCAAAGGAGATAACTGGACCACAACCTGTAGAGATGCATTATAATGTTACCTTTTGCCACAGGAGTAGAGAGCAGCAATCCAGTGAACGCATAGCAGCGAGCCAGCGTCGCATGCGTGCTCGGAGATCGATTGCGGGAGCCAGCGTGTGTAAACAGGGCCTTCGGCTCTGCTCTTTATTTGCACTGGTCAATACGCGGCACTGTTTATCCATCCGCGTGACGCTTTGCAGATGCGTCTCCTTCACCTGGAAGGGCCCTGCTGTTCTGTGTTGCAGTTGGCATCTGATAAGCAGGTGAATGCTAATAGGAGTCCCAGGCTGTGTTTCACTGCCTCTGCACCGTACACCCCCACTCCTCCCCCCCACCATCGTCAGCAGGTACCGCATTTGACATATGGAAATGTGAAAGCTCTCTTGTACTCGTACAGCCACCCTTGCTGCTCTTGCATGGACAGTAATAGCATTACAAGCCAGGCGAGAGTTTCCCTGGTGGCTATCACTGCAAGGCACTTAATTTACCTTTTATAGATTTCTTTTTTTATCTGGTACACAGTTGCCTGTGCTTTTATGGCTGTATAACAGTGTGTTTATTTAACATACCGTATATACCCATTACACATATGCCAATGTGCGCACCTACCTTGACCCCGTGTCCATGCATACGACCTGCGCATGTGGCCAAAGACGTGTGAATATGTGTGTTTGGATCCGCTGCGGATAAAACAGTGGTATTCAGCGACCCTTATTAAAATGCCAGTCTGGCCTGAGTTTGGAAAAGCACAGGCGGCCGTCCTTGATTTCTTTTCTCTTCCTTTCTCACACCCCCCTCCATGCCCACCTCACAGTGGGCAGAGAAATGATCTTCTGTTGTTTTCTTTGTCCAACCCGCTTTATCTCTGGCTTGTTTACTGTTCCATTCTCACCTTCAGGACAAAAGAAAAGACTGTCAGAAGAGAACTAATAATTTTTCTGTGGGTACCAACATACTTAGTTCTGCTAAATATAAAATGTTGTTTCTGTCCATCACTGTTGTTTCATGCTTACTGCATCAGTATGTCAACATCCTTTTACATTTAGATTGCACACTGATATAATTATGGAGTTTATCATTTCACTTGTACTATTAGAGACAGAAAATTGAGTTAATACTTACTTCCATTTATGTGATATAAACTGCTGTTCAAACCTTGCAGCTTTTTCACTGTTTTGCCCATAACAAAATGTTTCAATTACTCATACTATTGGTTTCATCTAATTATTATTTTGTGTTGTTATTTTGGCAAACTTTGCCAGACCGGTACTGTAAATTGAATGAAAGTGAAACTGTGTTATTGTTATTAGAATTTTAGCCTTTCATAATCGGTGGTCAAGATCTAGTGGAAGTAATATTACTTTTATATTTCAAAATACTGTATATGAATGTCTGTATATAAGGTAGGTAGGTAGGTAGGTAGGTAGGTAGATAGATAGATAGATAGATAGATAGATAGATAGATAGATAGATAGATAGATAGATAGATAGATAGATAGATAGATAGATAGATTTGTTGCACATTTAAATGGCGGAGGTAATAGTAAAGGCAAATAAAACTGGATTGCACTGGATTGATACCATCACACAATTTCTTTGGCAAAAGGACTTCAGCATCTGATATTCCTCTGTGGAGTCTCTGACTATTTGCTCGCTGGCTGTCTCTTCGCAGAGGTCATGGTTACTGACCCATTATTTGTTCTTCACATGAGTCCTCAACAGCTGCCAAGACATTTTTTTATCATCCAGTCCTCAACTTGCTTCGAAATTATCATCTCAAATAACTCACAGTGACTTGATCCCTGTGTGTGCTGGTGCATAGATGTGTGTGTGTGTGTGGGTGTGGGTGTGTGTGTGTGTGTGAGACCCCTCTTTCTCTGCTCAGTTTCGGAGCCTGCGACAGTGAGTAACATAAAAGTATATTCTACGTAGGTCAAAATCCTTTTAGCACTGGAAGCCACTGGCAGCTACTCTCACGTGTTGAGCGTGCGCTCCTGACACTCCATATGTCATTCATTTATACAAAGGAAGACAAGTACCTTTAAAGCACCAGGTCCTTTGACAGAGAGCTCACCTTCAGAGCCTAATGAACATGTTGAAATTCAATGAATTTTAATTTGCTGTTACATAAGGACAAGGGATAAAGGCAGCAGATATATTAGGAAGGGAATGGGGGGGGGGAAGTCTTTATTTCTGGCACATGATGGAGAAAAAGGGAGGAAAAACAATTAGCTTTGAAACTGTATCCTCGGTTTTAATGGATTGAGATGTGTTCAAAGGGGAGGGTTCACTTCTTGAATGCTCTAACAAGTCGCAATGGCTGCAGAGAATGGAGGAAGTGTGAAAAACGGACAAAGATGTTGACATTTGATTGCTTTCCCCAGCAGGATTGAAGGGATGCTTCAAAGTAAACAAGGTCAAGAAAACAAATCAACAGAAGGCAAGCTACAACAGAAACCAGGAAAAGTTTTACTCCAAGGCTCTGATATGAAATGTATCTTTTTTTATGTGTGGAGATATTCCTTCTGTAATGGATGTTCGGGCTCTATATGTGAGCCCTGCTCCTTGCCCAAAATCTGTGTATGTCACTCAACATAGTTCTTTTCAACAACAAAATAAATTAGAAAAAAGAGCATTGGCTTGAAGCATCTGAATTGGAACACTCCGCAAAAGTAGCTTTCTTGGGCGAAAGTGTGTGTCTACACGACCGGACAGAACACCCTGCTGGACTGTTGCACTGCACTCATTGGGTGATTGCTGAGTTAGACAGAGAAAAGAAAATTGAAAATTATCACATGTCAGCAAGTCCCCGCCTAATGTCTGTGGCCTCTTGCAACCCAATTATGCCGACACTGGATCGTTGGTAGCTACTCCTCCATCTGTGAAATGTTGTTGTGAAAGAGAAAATATTTTTACATTTTAATAGTAAGGTAGAATTGAAGTCTGCTAAAACATTGTGAAATTGGACGATGAAAATATCCAATTTTCAAGACTTCCAGGTCTTCATTTTTCAGTGTTTACTTAAATCTGATGGAGGCACGTTCGGAAATACTTTCAAGACTATCGACAGAGGTACAAAGCCTTCTCTCTAGCAACATCCCATCCATTTTCTGTACCTGCTTTATCCACACTTGGGTCGCAGAGGTCTGCTGGAGCCTATCCCAGCTGTCAAGGGGCGAGAGGTGGGGTACACCCTGGATAGGTTGCCAGCCTATCGCAGGACTAACACAAAGACAGACAACCACTCACACTCAGACTCACGCCTATGGTCAATTTAGACTGATTAATTCACCTAACAAGCATGTTTTTGGACTGTGGGAGGAAACCGAAGTGCCCAGAGAAACCCGCACATGCACAGGGAGAACATGCAAACTCTGCACAGAAACGCCGGAGCCAAGATTCGAACTCCGAACCTTCTTGCCGTAAGGCTAGCAACATATGTATTATAAAAGTGTGGAATATACATCTACAGACACACCTGCTCAAACTTGCTCCATAGTTCTTAATAATACTGTTGTATGATGAAGAGAGGGGGACAAACTGCATTTGTACATGCAGATTACGCAGATGCAGAAAAAGTATTTATTTCAAATCAGTTAACATCTGACTGCTGAGAGGTGAAGGAGATAAAATCAGAGGAATTCCCAGTGGCTGACGCTCAACACGTTTTCATGTCTTATCTGCGAGCCTAGAATTATGCACTTATTCCTGTTTACTAATGCTAACATGAGCAGTTAGGCGTGTGGGTGTGCAACAATTCTCGAGGCGGTCATGTTTTACACCAGGTCTGGTGTATTTTCATGTTAAACGAACTATCAGTGTTTTGTTTCCCCACCAGTTTAGTCGATAAGTAGCTTTTAAATGTTCTGTAAATGTTGTAATGGTGAAAGGAGAGGCAGGCAATTGTGTCGAAGCTGAAAGTAGACGAGGATGACTCACCTAAGACCTTTAAAACGTGGATTTAAGGCTTGAGTCATGGAAAAATAATTATATTAATTCCAAATAAATATAACCATGAACCCATAATGGACCCAATCACCTGACATGAATTTGTCCCTCTAGAGTCTAGGCGCTCATAGTCATTTCTTTCTCTCTATTTTACTGCAACCAAAATTCAGCCATTTCTCCATCACAACTTAATTTTAAAGAATGTGCACTTGATTGCCGTGAATGACAGTTGTCTAAGTACCAGAAGTGTGTGCATGCTGCAGACTGGTGGGCAGAAAAGAAGAAAGTCTGGCCACAGAGAAGTGAGAGGTCCTGCTGGAGACGGTCCACTTGCATAGGACTAACTTTCCACCCACGTTTGATTTATTTCAGCGGGACAAACCTTAACAATATAGTTCCTCCCCTCTCTTCCCCCCATCACTCCAGAGACAGCATTGAGCAAGACCTCCCACATGATGATCACACGTACACACACACACACACACACACACACACACACACACACACACACACACACACACACACACACAAACACATATACATCCTTGGACATCTATCTTTATGCAGACATTCATAGACGCAGTTGTTACCCACCGCCTAACACCAACCCTTACCATCACAACTAACCCCCAACAACTGAACCTGACCCCGACCCTAACCAAAAACCCAATTCTAACCCAAACTTTGAAGCCAAGTCAGGCCTTTGGAATTGTGAGGACCAGCCATATCCTCACTTCCCCCAAAATGCCCTCCCTTTGCTAGGAAGTTAGTAAGTCAAAGAACACACACACACACACACACACACACACACACACACACACACACTTTCCTGTTTGCTTCTCACCTACTGATAAACATTTCATCACTCCTCAAGGAGAGCCATAAAACAACGCCGTGTGGGCTGGTGATGCGCCACGAATCCGTGAGTGCATGGGGTTCCGAGGGAAGTGCCTGAGACTTCCACACAAATTTAAGGACAAAAAAAGAAAAAAAAAATTGCTTGAGCCTTTAATTTAAAAGTAAGGCAGGGTGTTCCCTGGAGCAAAAGAGATAAAGAGTTAGACTGTGAGAGGGAGAAGAGAGAGAGAGAGAGAGAGAGACAGAGAAATGTTATGTGGTTTTCTTGTTGCCTGGATACGAGGCAAAAAAGGGAATGGTCACTCCATCTTATTTAAAGGTATCAAATAAATTATCTCATGCATACCGATGTGCTCATATCCATACAGGTTTTGCACATATACGGCGCCCGACAGCATGATGTTGCATTTTTCACCGATGCAGCCGAGTAAAGAGAAAGACGCATACATGTTCACGATATAAATCTATATTTTGCTAACATTTTTGTGCGTGCAAATAAAGGCTGAGTTGCTTTTGCAGATTAACGCAGCCTCCCCGAACACAAACAATCCAATCTCCCCCTCCCGACCTGTCGGTGAAGCTCGCATGCACGCTGCTCTCGCTCTTGTGCAAAGCGCCCTTTTTTTCTTTTTCTGTCGAGCCCAGAGGAGGCCGGAGCTCATTACATACTTTGAAAAATTTACGAGCTATTACAGAACGACCCCAACTGTTCATTTACTCTTTTTTTTTTAGTTATGCTTTTATTTGTTTACTTCTGTATGAAAGCGTGGATTAAGTGATTAAAACCAGGCATAATGAAGGTTGTTGTTCCTGTCGGTGGGGGGGAGAGAGGGCGGCGTGGCGCGGTAACTCGGTCTGCAAAGAAGAGGGAAGTGACTGCAGCAGGACAGCTGTATGGTGGGAGGAAAGATGAACCAAGAAAGGGAAATCATGCGCTAAGCTGCTAAATTAGCACCCGAAGTAACCAGTCTTATTTTCTCACTGTCAGATGGAAATGCCAGAGTTGATGTGGGACCAGGAACTTGACTGGAAATTGACTCGTTTCTTGTTTTTTTTTTTTTTTTTTCTTTCACCTATACGTTTTGAAAGATGCACAATTTGAATTCCTGTCAAGATGTGGACAGGATCTGGCATCTGTTTAAGCTGGAATAAAGCAATATAGTAATTGGCTGGTACAAATTCAGTTTTGATAAACGCTTGCCTGCCTGTTCATTTCATTTATCGTAATTGTGTCTCTTTCAAGTGCGAAGAAACCTTCTCTCAACTGGATGTCTCATGGGATACCTGATCAAGGACAAGCTTGCCGGATACCTACCTATGGCTTTCCATACACACTGAATGAATTAAGTTGTCAAGAAAGCAGCAGAAGCTGAAGCTTTTAAAGAGTCCTGTTATGATCACAACCATATTCGAGGCGGTTAAACATGCATTTCCATCTCTCAGGGTGAATCAGAGTCACACCATTTGGAAACAAAGAGTGCAGCTCAATCAATGTTGATCACAGGCCCAATATTAGCTTGCAAGATATGCATATTTGCTTAACCCTGTAATGCCGAAATCCAGCATGTAAGCCCTGAGCATGACTTAGGATGCTGGAAGAGCTAAAAAAAACGGAGTTGCCAGCCCCCAAATAGACCTCTGTTCACTGCAGCTGACCAATTTATACTTGGGGTAAGAAAGAGAGAGAGATGGTGAGGAGAGAGAAGAGGAAGGGTAGGAAGGATGGTGTGAGTGAAATATTATGACACAGATCTGATTTCTGAGCAGAGGTCTGTAAATTACAGTGAGCTGCAGACAGCTTTTCAATTCTAAGACCAGACCAAGCACACCTCCTATCTATCTATCTATCTATCTATCTATCTATCTATCTATCTATCTATCTATCTATCTATCTATCTATCTATCTATCTATCTATCTATCTATCTATCTATCTATCAATCTGATGGGTCGATACATGAGGTGCATTGCTGCTGAGCTCACATTTAAATCTCCATGCTTTACAGCCATGGCCTTGCATACATGCACATATATCGCAAACGCCCACAGACGGCTAGTGAAGCAGAAAATTGAATCGGCCAACCAAATTCACGCTGGCCACTTTCCCTTTTTTTGCAAAGAAACATCGGCGGTGCATTAGTAAAAGGTGCTCCTGTCTCTCATCGCTGTAGTTACAATGACAAGTAGCCTGCATAAGAGTTGACAGAGACACTTTTATGGTTCATCAGGCCTTCACCTTAACAATCCGTCTTCTGCAGCCATGGTGATATCAAACGCATTAATTTGTCTTAAAGATCCCTTCGTCGGAAACATTACAATGTGTCTCCCGGCAAAATCAATCCCCGCCATGCGTCTACGATTTAATGAATGCCATTTCTCCCATTGGAGTGGCCTACATTAAATCAATGGGAGGACCTGGGCGCAGGCATTGTGCAAGTGCTGCAAATAAAAATGTATATTAGCTTTGGATCAAATGTTGTTTATCAGCATTTCTCAACATTTTTATTTAAAATGTACCAAATGCTGCACCTCAACTGCCGCTGTCCCCGAGCTGAGGAGTTTGGCACCACGAGGGGGAAAGAGGCAGTCCTGGAGCGAAGCTGGTGAATTAAATCCTTATTAGAGATATTTTAATGTTGTTGTGGCGTGAACCTCGCTCTAATTAACAAAGCAAATTGTCTTGGAGGAACTTATAGAGAGCTGCTGCGAAAGGCCCTTGCACCACTTTCTTAAAAACGATGTGCATGGGCAACATTAATTATTTACTAATCATATTCTTGTTCGACGTCGTGGGCTCAGAATTGGAGCAATTCATTTCAAACTCAAACGATTCTGGTTCTGTGCTGCTGCAAGACCAACCAGGCTCTGCTGCCTTGCTCTAGGTATCATCTCTATTTATTCAATAATTCATCTCCTGAAATGCTTTATTCAGTAGACCCCCACCTCTGCACCATCTAATTCTAATTTGGAGCATTTGGAATGTGGAGACAGCTCTTTATATCGGCAAAGGGAAACTCAAGACATTGGGTGGGAACTGTTGCGTCTCAACGCGCACATGCCTACGCTTAAGTGGCTGTTCCAGTTCACACGTCTCTGCCTGACCTTTCAGCAACATCTTGCAATGTCTTTCTACTGAGAAGGATAGTGTTGGTTACGTTCAAAGCCAACTGGGAACAAACCGGAAGACAGCCCTTTCAATCAGTGTAGATGGCTGTCAGTCACAAATGGTCAATGAAGGGGGGGGGATACTTAAAAATCCCCAAAATACTCCCACTGTGGCTCAAGGCAATATGTAGATATGTTGAATCGGGGTTTCTGAGGCCTGTGGGCTTTGTGTCTCATCCGACCGCTGCTGTTTCCCATGTGACTCCCTGCTGCCTGCTCCCGTGCTCATTGAGAGCCAGCTTGTGCTGTCTTTT
>BJFM01000081.1:120612-157307 GCA_016586285.1 Arothron firmamentum
CCCCCCCCCCCCCCTTTTATTTCGCATCTATTCAGCTCCTTCGCTCTGTCTATATCCACTAGCACATAAGACAGCACCTTGGCCCGGCTGTGGATTAGATCACTGTGGGTAAACCCACAGTGCTCCTCCATCAGGCCCGAGGATGGTGGGGCATTTTATCAAAAACCCTATTCCTCATGTGAGGAGGAGGACCGTGTGGGCGAGGTCTCTGCCTGTGCCAAAGCCGGGATGTGCAAATTCAGCGACTGCTGCCCCCTGATAAAACTCCATCGGCGAAATAAAAAGCGCAAGACACATTAAAAAAAAAAAAAAAAAATGGTGGCAGGGGAAAATTTATCGGCAGACAGGCCTGGCCAGTGTCGGCTTTATCTGTTTTTGAGCCGGGGCGGACAGCTCCGCTCTTGTGATGTGTGTCCACATACCCTGCTGTATGAGCACACATTTATGAGTTTTTCAACATGTGTCGTATTCACAGTTGATAGTGTCCAATCAGGACTGGCATCAGTCCGTGTGCATACTTTTTCTTTCTTTTTTTTCACTTTATCGGCTTTTGGGCATTGGAGGATGAAGCTGCGGATGGATGATGTGTATTTCTTTCTCTTCCCACTGGTTTGGAGCTCCCAGCAGGCTTCCCACAAACTATAAACCATGGCAGCCTCCTCCTGGCTTTGGTAATTACTGCTTACCCATCAGAACAAAGGGTGAAGAGGAATACCAATGACGGAGGAAAATGCGGACGAGCCACCATAATGGTACGGAGTCTCATATATACTGTTTTTATGCGCAGACAATGCTTTATTCTGAGCCAAGAGTCAATGGAAAGGATGAAACCACTTACCAATAACCACTGTTCCATACAAATGCAGTTACAGACCCCTCTGCTGTGGGAAAGGGGCAAAGCAAAGGACCCCGTCGAGGAGAAACCCTTTGTCAAATTAAATTTGACAGAGAGAGCATTTATTTTTCACCCATTTTGGCCTGCACAGATTTCTCATTCTATCTCCTTATTTGACATTTGGGCTACGTGACCAATTTTGGGCAGTTTAGGATATACAGCGATGCCGTGTGCGGGGTAACTACAGGGAGATATTATGTCAATCATTTTTAGTTTAGGGAAGGATTTTATTGCATTTCAGAGGGTAAAGGGAGCAGGATCCGGGGGAGGATGACGAGGCAGCAATCATGCAAAACTTCTATCTAAATTTGCCAACTTCAGGCGCTAAAGCCTTTCGGGAGAATGAAAGACTTATCTGGCTATTACCCGGACCGGATTTCCTAACCTTTAGGGCAGAGCAGCGATAGCCCCATCTCAGGGGGAGATAAGAAAATAGACAGAGACATAGACGAAGACAGAAACGAGAAATCTGCATCTCTTCTTGGCAGGCAGTGCAGGTCCTGTGTTTCCATTGATAAATGGCTGAGGAGAGAGTGAGCGGGCATTGTGCCCCATGCTATCATCCAAAACAACGCTATCTCTCTCTCTCGGGGAGTCCTTCCACTTCCTAACCAACCCCAACTGGCTTCGACTTTGGACAAATCTGCCAAGCCTTCTCGCCTGTAACTGCCAAACACTGAATTATCCGTCGCTTGCTTGCTTGCACTCTCGCTCGTTTCCTCCCACTACCTCCTGCCTCCCCCCCCAACCCTTCCTATCGTCGTGCTTCGGTGGAACGAAGCCACTGACAGGCAGATGGGAAGATGGCGATCGACAGCATTCCCCGGGCTGAAAGCTAATTGGGGGAGACTGGAAAGGATTTGGTGCTGCTGAATAACCCTGACATGATGGGAAAATCAATACTTCCCATGCATTTGCATGAAGAGAGAGATCATCTAGCGGTTTCTCTGCTGGGACTCATTAGGGGTTTTGTTTCAACTCCGACCCTTTCACCTGACAGCTGGACGTAAGACTGATTGAGTCCAGCATGCATTTCTTAAAAAGAGCTCGTGTAATCGAAATTGAGCTTGGGGTTCTCTTACTATACATAATAAATAGACATGATTGGAGCTGCCATTCATCATTTCTGACAACATTCCGCTTCAGGCATACTGTATGTTAAAGGTACATGCTGTCTGAAAGTATACAGTTTTCCCGCAGGCTATCAAGCCACTTTTAGCGCTTTTAGCATAAATTAATCTTCAAAAAGATTGCAAAGTTAAAGCCGTCAGGTGGAAGGTGCTTGTTTACTAAATTTGTCGAGTTTCTCGTGTGTGACCGCAAAGGATGATGGGATATAATATTTGTCAGAAACATTTGCACTCTGTTTTTTACGATGGGATACACTGACACTAAGTTAACATCTGGAAAGTCTGAAAAAATGGCAAACTACCTAATAAGTGCACTATATAGGTAACAGGGAAGTGATTTTTGGGTATAGCCACGCCTCTCTCATATTATTATGACTCAAACGTCAGGCCGTGAAGCTGCATTTTGCACAATAGACGGAAAATGTCATATCATCAAATCAGTTCAAGATTATCATGACTCACCATAATACACGTTAAGATTGAAAAAAGAAAATACATAAACAATTCTTTAAATTTGAGCTCTTCTAAAACTATTGTATGGAAGCTTATGAAAAGCAATTGCACTTAATGAATAGTGGAAGGGCAATCAGATAAACTAATAAACAAAATTTCCACAAGGTTTAGCTGCCTAATCATTTCTGGCTTGTTTACATAAAGTTATATGCATCACAATGTCAATATTGCGCTTCCAAACAAAGTGGCTGGTCATCAGCAGGATCCGAGGTGCTAATTTACAGAGTTTAAATATTTGCTCTGTTGCCTTAATCACATTTTTTTTTTTTTTTTTTTTTAATTAAACACAGAGAGAACAGCTAATGTGGAGTTAATGACAACTTTAGGGAAAAATAAATAAGCTTAACATGTAATTATTATGAGGACAACACCCAGCTTTTTTCAAAGCAACTGCAGGAGGGTTGATAGTTACATTATGTTATAATTGACACAATTTTACTTAATACCACTTATGAAAAGCTAAAAAGTACTTTCATAAAGGTATTGATGAAGTAAGGAGGGAATCATTTTGCTTGTTTGGTGCAGAAAAGTGCTTGAGCCAATGGTTCTTTCCCAAAAAAGGTGATTTGAGGCCTTACAACCCACAGACTCCTGTTTCCATGTGGATTTGCACAAGTCTTCAATGCGAATAAACTGAATATCTGATGTTTTAGAAGCACATGGAACGAGGCAGACATTTGTGAAAGGCTGCATCCTTGAAACCAAAGCATCCCTGCTGTGACGTTACATTATACTGGGTGCACAGATGTAGTACATGTCATAATCTGCAGAGGTGAAAATGTTGCATCTTTATGTTGCCTAATCCATCTCATAATCTGTGTACGCTGTGTCCTCCCAGTGTAGATCAGACTGCACCCCTGAGTGAAAAAAAAAAAATAAATAAATAAAAAATCTGGAGTTCCTGTCCTAAAGAAGTACAAGGCCACCTGCAGCTCCCATAATGAGAGTTGGTGGAACATAACATGAACGTAGAGCCTTAAAATCAGTAAGCCAACAGGGGACTGTTTGCCCCTGCATGAAGCAGATTGGACTCATCATTGTTCCGACTGTGTGACAATGGAAAATTGGCTCTCTGATTTCTCTGCTTTTTTTTTTTTTTTTACTTAACCAGGTCTGATTTTGCTTAAATCAATGGAACACCAATTCATCCTGTAATGGATTTTCTATTCGGTGATTCATGTCAACTTGATTAGATTCCAGACCATGTGCCATAAAGGTAGAGTCTGACTCTAAGAGACAGTTGGGTGGCAGTTCTCTATCATTTGTTTAAATACACCTTTAAACTCACAGTGGCACCGCATTGACAGCTGTGAACAGTTTAGGGAGCACTCCTCTGGTACCCTCCCCGTCTCCCGGAAGCACTTACTAAACCACTGGGATGAACCGAATTACCCCTGTGTGTCAGTATGCAGCGCGGCTTTATCCTGGATCACAGGCTTGATAAGTTTCATCCGGGGGAAATCGCGGACAGCACCGGAAACATCCTTTGCTCAGTGGGTTGTTCTTATCTTTACAGACAGCCGTGGGATTCTGACCTGCCCTCCTTGATCTGCTGGGCAAAGTAAAGAGAATCACTGACTCTTCCTGCAGCTCTCACAACCAAACCCACCCCTGGCAAAAAACAGCAGAGACTCAGAACTGTTTCACTTTGTTAGAAGAGGTGACGGACAAGCGGTGGCTCCTCGGTGTAGAGTCTGATGTCGGAAACGTGCCGATGGTTGATCAAAAAGCAGAGCACTCTGCAGAGCAATGTGACAATGAACTGGAGAGAACAATAGAACATCGCATTAGGGACAGAACGTGTGTTCCCCACAGGGATGTTCTCCGCGGGGCCAGCGCAGTGCCGCTTAAAGTCCTTATCCCATACAACAGCTCAACGCAAATCAGAAAGACAAGGAAAATCCCCGTTGTCATGGAAACAGTGTCTGTCTTGCCGACGATGTCCTCGTTGCGACAGGCTGCTTCGCTCACGATGACAGGTGAATTGGAGAAACAGCCAATTCCCGTCCTGTATCAGTCAGCTATTCCACACAGACCCAGCCAGCACTTCCTCAGGGCATCATCCATTTTTAATTTTTCTTGGCTGCGCCCATCAGCTTGTCCGTCCTCGGTTCTCTAAAGCAAAGCACGTATGCAAACTCACAGAAGTTGTTTATGGTACACAGACGGCTTCCTCCTGGGGCTCCAGTGTCCCAGAAAGCTTTGTAAATGCAGTCAGGGATTAGTTTTAAAATCTTTTTTTTTTCTCTCTCCAAATATTGCATGCAAATGAGTGGCTGTCATTCGCTAATCATTTGCAATGAATTTATGCATCTGTCAGTTCCATATGCTTCTATTCTAAATAGCTGTCTCCACATATAAAGACTCTCTCTTTTTTTTTTTTTTAAAGAAGCACTGTAGTCCCCTGAAGGTGTTTGAAGAAAAGCAGTCAGATTTGACAGGTGTTGTTTTTTGTTTCCTGATACTGCTTCTTTGTTGGTTTAGTCGGTATACACCCTGTGTTTGCGTATGTACATACTGTATATTGACTTGCGTGCATGAGGAAAAATGACAATGTTCTCATGACAAACACAGGAGGAATAAGAAATCTGTGAGGCAAATTGACACTCAACAAACATGGACGATACATAGTAAATTCTTGCCGAAGCAGAGAAGAATAGAGATCACGGTTGCTGGAACGCAGATTCCTGTCCAGTAAAAAGCGTTTGTTCCCGACTCGATTCAGCTGTTGCACATTGGAAACTAAATTTGAAAGCAAAAACGGCAGTGGAAATGACGATGCCGTGCATATAGGTGATGTCTGGAGAAGCTCTCCGTATATTTCCTCCAACAAATATTTCTCAGATATAAGATTGCTGACCCTAATTAACAGCAGAGGCCCATTTTGTTTATTTCCTTCTGCCTGTAGGCCACTCTGATAACGCGCTCAGAAAAGTGCCTGCACGGTTTCCTTATATCTCTCAAAAAATCCTTGCACGCTATGGCGGCCATGTTTTCATTACTCTTTAATCTTGGGGCTAACAGCAGCACATGCTGACCCAGCGGCCGCTCGAATCAGCAACATTTTTGCTTGGAAATTGTTATTAACTCTGCCAAAGAATTTATTTCCGTTTGTATTTTATAGCAACTTCACATGTAATATTTTCTAAAAAAAGTCACACCTGAAACAGTCACTAATACATACGTATGTAATTGAAAACGTAAATCTATTGTGAATAAATCTATAGATGCTGTTCTCAGACAGTACACCTATTTTCCTTGTCTCATGAATTGTCCTACAAAGACAAGGACCAAATGCACAAATGAAAGGAAAGTTTGTGGTTGGTTTTACACATTTTCCTGACCCCCAACCGACAAATCGGGCTCCACTACTGTAGAAGTGCCAGCAATGACAATCTCCAAACACAAGTGTGGTGATTCAAATACCAGACCCTTCTTCTGTTTTTTCAGATTGTGCTCAGTGATTTCTACTAGCTATCCCATGCTGGACAAAGACAATTGCTTATGCATACAAGATATATAAATAATTTCTCCACAAAATACTACAGAGGGCATTATTAAGGTCTGGTCTTAAGTAAATCGATTCATTCAGAAAAGGCAACAGGAACTCACCATGGAGGCAGTGTTTACAGCTTAAGTGTCGTTCAACGAACCCCGTAAAGAAACTAGGCCATGCAAATGATACCGAGGAATGGGAGCACAGACAGCCAAAAAAAAAAGAAAACCCAATACAGAAGAAATGGGCCGCACTGAGAAAGAAAATCTTTTTTTGGAGTTTGTTTTTAATGCGCCTGGAAGAAAGCTAATTCACAACGTCAAAGAACTAAACGATGTGGGAGAACGGAACATTCAACTGGAGCAGACTAAACAGATTAAAGCTCAGTGCTGAGGGACTGTGATGGTTAAATCTGCAGTGTAGCGGTGAATCATTTTATACACCAGATAGAGCTCAGAACCTTGAAAGCGCCCAGTTCTCAGACCCAAACGCCGGCGTGGAGTAACCTGGGATTACAGACGAGAGTCAAATTCTCCTGGATGCTATACAGAAAACACAGCGAGCTTCCGGAACCCAGACTTGTTTTCAGGCTGTGTCCTCTCAATGCCCGTGAAAATCAAATCCCAACCGCGGCACGCGTCTCCAGACTGGGAACCTTTACATTTCCTGGATCCTAAAGAAATCATTAAAGGGATTTTTCATTGATCGACGAAAAATGAAATTCTTTCTGAAATGCCACCAAAGCCTCATGGTGAAAGCAGTCACAACAAAGGGCTGACATTTGAAGCATTGTTACAAAGGAGCTGAGAGGAAGACCACATTTTACTGCTGGAGAATAAACAACACCATTTTAAATGGGCACACATGCACAGTGTGCACTGTCTTCTAAGGGTTATGGATACTCTTCACATCAAACTCAAAATTACTATATCATTTAGGGCTGTTTTTGATTGATATTTACTTGGATTTTTACCAAACAGCCTCCATAATAAGAAGGAAATATAATAAAGTCGACTTTAACCAGCATGGTTGGCAACAATTGTGAATATTAATAGACTAACTGAATAAATGCAAAGCAGTTATATAAATATTGTTAGAATTTTGGCAAAAATGAAGATCTTACTTTCCATCAAGTTAAGTATAAAAGTGCATTTATACAAAATCCCCCCCCGCCAAAAAAAAAAAAAAAAAGTGTGATAGGCAGTGTGCCGATGTGTGTCACCGAAAATCTCAAACATATTACTCATGGATGAATGTCGGATGGGTTGGAAACATTTTCCAGCATATCAGACTTTGACATAAATGAAGATGAATGATGCCTTCCCACTCCCTCCCACTGTAAAAGGAAGCCAAAAAACCCTGGACATTTACGCTGCCATCTCTCTCTCTCTCTCTCTCTCTCTCTCTCTCTCTCTCTCTCTCTCTCTCTCTCTCTCTCTCTCTCTCTCTCTCTCTCTCTCTCTCTCTCTCTCTCTCTCTTTGGTGACGTTGCTGCACGGTTCTGATGAGAGTCATGTTTCCACCCAAACACCCACTCAGCTTAGTCCTGAGCAGTGGTCAGCTGTCAGTAATGCCCCCTGAATTCTTTTAATAGCACCGAATTACCCATTAAAACCATAGTTGCAGGAAAATGGACACTTCAGAATACTTTAATGTAATGAGGACTGCTTAAAATCCCATCACTAACCACTGGGAAACACTTCAGATATACTTTCGTGGTTAGTTTATTGCAGCATCTGGTAAGATGTGGAAGTGGGATTTATGACCTCTGCTGAAGATGTGCTGACCCCACTTAGAAGCCCGTTTTTGCATCTTGGAAGCTTCAGTTATTTAGCTTAGCATAAATAATGAAAAACAAGGAGGATAGATGTGGACGCATTGATGAGTTGCCTCATATTGTCTCAACTGGTCCGTCCACTGGATAAATGGAAATTGAATATTTACACCATCTGTTTTGGTCTACACGGACAAACTAAAACGGCATTATTGGGCAGGTAACGCAGCCAGTCAATCAGTCGGACTGGTTTCCATTTGGTGCTGCGTGCAGTGTGGTTTCCTGAGCCTCTGCCTCTAAACTGGCATAACCATACTGTGACGCAATCATTTTAAGGCGCTTGCACAACCAGCCAGCGATGGGCCATCTGGCCTGGTTGGAGTCGGCGCAGGGTGGCAGCCTGCTTGTGTCCTTTCACCACTTTAGACTAATAAATAGTCCGGCGTGAGCGGGTGCTGTCCCGTTCAATTTACACACATTGGTACCATCAGCTTTGAGCAAAAGAGTGCATTCTGATTGGCTGATTGGTGAATTAGAGCATCATAGAAGGATAAGTGATTATAAATCAAACGAGCAGAGACTAAAGAGGAAAATTAGCCATTGTGGCTAGCTCTGGCACATATGTAAATGTGCCAGAGCTAGAGGACTAGAGGACTTGTGTTAATTAATGTGCACTGTCCCATCTTAAATAAATAGGGGGAAAAAAAAAAACGATCCAACAATATACAGAACTTAGAGACGTATAAGGTTTCAATTAACCTGTCTTTACAGGTATGAGTCAATTGTTTAAACGTTTATTTTCACAGTTATCTATTTTTCATATGTTCTGGTGCTCTCTGTGTGAGAAAGATTAGAATAACTTTTAGCAAGAAAGACAATTACACTCTGATGAGTTCATCAGGTGCCTCATTCTGGAACCAGCGCGGTGCACGGCGGCACGTGACAGCAGTTAGCCTTAATCAGTAATCGCGGTGTCGTCATTGCAAATGGCCACCTGCACCAGCGGAATGTCTGCAGCGTTATTTCAGCCACTGTGTGGGCGGGAAGGGATACAGCCACGGCCTTTCTTGCCCCTTGTACAGGAGAAGCAGATCCAGCCGGTGTTTCACAGGCTGCCACCGTGACCTGATCGCTGGCGGTGCAGCTTTCAGGGCATCCAGCCATTCAGTGACCACCTACATTGTGTGGAAGACGGCATATCTCTAAAGACAGTGTGGCACAGGCAATGTCTGCCGCCTGCAGCTGGGCTTTTGTCCGGTCCTCTAGTGGCAGCGCAGGCCAGTACGCAGACAAGCGCGGTTTTTGCCTAAGCTGCCCTCTGAAGCGGCATGTGCTTCTTTATCACCTCACAGCATATTGTCACCGCGGCGGTCAAGCCTGGGAAGATGGCAAAGCAGACAGGGGAACGAGAAAAGAAGAAAGGCAGAGAAACGCAGATGTGTGTGTGGGGAGGGGGGAAGGAGGAAAGGAGGAAGGAAAGCGAGCAACAGAGGATCGGTGAGCACGTTATGGACAGGAGAGAGACTAATTAAGGAGGGCTGGATTAATTAAGCTTCCAGAGTGTCTGCTTGTCACACTCCCACTGAGCTTTATGCCAACACAGGCCCCAAACAAACTCCCAAAGCCGGCCCATCTATTGTTCCAGGCATTCCCCCATTCATTTGCTGGAATGTGTGCTGCCGCCATGAATGAAGACCGCCAAAGAATTAAATGCACAGAAAACAGCAATGTTATGTTTGTGTCTGAAAGCTAAAAGTCACATTTTGTAACCAATTTGTTGCTCTAGGCCTATTTACTGCACAAGGTTAGAAAGGTGAAGCTCAAAGCTCAAAAGAAAGAAAACTAGGACTTCTCTTGAGCTTTGAGCGTCACCTTTCTAACCTTGTGCAGTTAATAGGCCTAGAGCAACAAATTGGTTACAAAATGTGACTTCTAATGAGAGATTGTTCTGTACGTTTACATGCAGAGCCGTGCTGACTGATCTCGAATCTACAACCACAGCTGGGCTAAGACGTTAAATTGGATGACTGTCTTTGTCCGAGTGTATGTGCGTGTGATCGAATTAATGTCAAACCTTTGTCACCCTTGCTCCGATAGGTGGAGTTTACACTCTTTCATCTTGTTAGTCGGTACACTAGTGAATAACGAGCTAGCAAGTTAGCAACCCAGAGGTAAACTATAAACTGCAAATGTGCACATGGTGCGCCTGTCTGCTCTGCTTTTTCTTCAGGTGTGATGTCACCATGTTTAGGCACCTTTTCCTTTCTGCTGATCAGTCACATCATATGAGTGTGTCAGTTTGACTTTAAAGATGTGGTTTTAGTCATAGTAATGCAGTAACGTGGGGTTTTCTTCAGGAATTGGTGTCCACTTTGGTCTCAAAGTACTTGTGCCCTTTACTCTTGCATCTCTTGCTTAGCAATTTTTATTACATTTTCATATTGGATTCAACTAATTCATATTGGAAGCAAAACGATTCCCCTCGCCTCTGAAGAGGAAAAACAACCCACCCATCCCGCCACCGCCACCACCGGTCCAGAATGTAATTTAAACCTGCCTTTAGCTCTCCTTCACCTCATATCCTTGGCCTTATCTATGGTGTAATATGACGGGATGAATATTTATTGTGAGGTCCATCTGCGTTGTGCGGCGTGGAAAGGTTGGGGAGAAAACAAAACAAAACAAAACAAAAAAATGGGGGCTGGTGTCACCATTCCAGCACTGACTGGCACTTGCAGGGAGTAATTCATCCTGAGAGGGAGGCACGGTTGCCCCGCTGCCTTCTCCCCGGCACAAGTTTATGATAATACTAATAAATTATGCGCACTGCGCAGGCATTAAAAACTCTGATTGGCACTAAATCAAACAGGGCTGCACCTCTCAGGTCAGATAGAGAGAGAGAAAGAGAGAGAGAGAGCTGAGTTGAGCTCTTTCTCTGCACACTATCAATTTTCTCTCCATCCCCAACTTCCTGCCCTTGCTTCAAGACCACCAACCTATTTCTCCCACCTCGTAAATTCTGTTTGGGCTTCACATTATATGCTTTTACTAGACCGTGGGTTCATTTTAGAACCTCCCCTGCTTCTTTTACCACCTTTTTTTTTGTTTTTGGTTCCAGGTGAATTGATGCACATTTGAGCGATAACCAGATTGACACCGGCTGCCTTAATCTCTGCTGAACGCGAACCTGTGCAGTACAGATTATTCTAAAATCAGCAGCCGCAGTGGTCGTAGGTCCAAAACATCAATTTGTTAACTCACAGCTTGTTAACCTGATGCTGATTGCTCTTCTGCACCCCATTATTCTTTGAAAATTGAAGAAAAGGTAAAGGTGGAGGGGAGGAAAAATGGAAAACTTTTTTATTTCTGTGTCGTTTGGGAGTGAAACACTCAGAAACTTAATCATCATCGGCCAAGAACAGCTAAAAATAGCTCCTGAGGGTGGGAGGCTTTTCTTTAGGTTTAGATCAGAATAGAGCCGAAGGACAATGGCTCAGGTGATTAGAAGCAACTCTGGATTATGTCCCACTGTAAGTGTTCACATTATGAAGACACTTCTCACTTGCTGAGAGCAGCCAGTAAATCGCATCTCCTAAAGAATGCAGGAGGGGTGGCGACCGTGTGCTTTCTCACGCAGGGTTGCATGGCCACGGCTCCCATCAGTGACGAGCTGACGCTGAGCAGCAGAGTACCTGAGCGGAAGGACTGATATTTTCAGACTCGTGAATTTGTTTAACACAGGTTGGTTTCAAAAAAGAACAGGTTTTGCATGGAAATGCTAAACTGACACTGATGCTGTCCCAGCGCCTCAGAACAAACAACCACATGCAGAATGGTAATTACTGTTATTTGAAATTATGTAAATGTGACCGCTCCAAATTAACATCATCGCCATTAATTTTGCACTGCGGGTGGGCGTCGGATGATTCACGACCCGCAGCGGACGCAAGACTCAAGTGGGTGCCGCGCTCGTCCTCGCGTTATCTTTTTATGGTTGTCATTAGCTGCAATCATTCTGACATTTCTAGGGACGCCAGGTGAATGCAGAGAGGGGGCCCTAGGTCCCTAACCCTCACCGTACTTATGACACAATCAATCCCCAACCTATTCATTGTCACTTTTGTCGATACTCAGTTTTTATTACCTAACTAATTCAATCGATGAGAGGGATCGCTGTACTTTACTGTGAAAGATGCTCTCCGTGTAAATTTGTTATACAAAGCATGCTGCAGTACTGGACGGATTTGTCACGAGTAAAGCTATAACAGTAACTCGTTCCCTCCTTTATTTTCTTTTTACTGTAAATGACCTTTTACTGTTGTCATGTTTGCGGCCCTCGCGAGACTCGGGCCAGAGGTTGGGACGTCTGCCTGCTGAACGCTATGTTCTCTGCAACGCCGACACCCGAAGCTGCTGCGTGACAGCAATGCATCCATCATGCTGGGCCGCACGTCTCTCCTGCAGTGGGAGACAACCTGCACGCACCGGTCACGGAGTGAGATGCGTTAGGAAGAGAGAGAGACAGGTAATTAATTAAAAAAAAATGTATGTTCTTAACGCGGAGACGAGGGCGGCTCTGAGGGGGTGTGGGGGAGGTGTAGGCAAGGTCAGCTTGCATGCAGGTATGTCTTGATGCTGCGTGTGCAGCCAGTGCACCTTCACACCACTAGAACTAAAGGACCTAACTTGAAGGAGTTCATTACAACAGTCATCAACTTGCAGGACAAGTCAATACGGAATAGCTGATATTTGATTGTCCTCGTTTCAACTATTGTTACATATTAAAAGCTGATTTTAGATCAGAGTAGAATAATTTTTTCACAAATGGCTGATGATGGGAGTCTTGCATAGTCAGCAACAACAATAACAAAAAAAAAACATTGAAATGTTGAATCTTTTAGTAAACATTAGGAAAGAGTTTATCTGGATTAATAGTGGAGTTTCATTTTGCGTTGATGATTATGTTAATAAATGCAATGCTGCTTGTTAAAGGCCACATTATCATTCTGCCTAGAACCTACACTGCTGCGGCATTCTGCTCAGACCGCTTCAATCTGTGTGCGTCTCTCCAAAATAAAAAGCCCAGCGGCTGTCCAGGTGTTCCCTATGCATATACGACAGTACGGTGACCTTTGATCTCTGGATTTTACTCATCTCAGAGGAAAAGGATCACTTGATTTAAGGCCACTTAGTGGAATTTAACCTAGCATTTGGGTGGCATTGATGTGGAGGAAGAGGAGGAACCAGAGAGAGAATTTTGTGCATGCTCTGCACAGACAGGAACCTGAGGCACTCTGGCTGTGAGTTTGTATAAGTTGTCCCAAATCTGTACTTCAGGAGTCTACTTTTTTTTTCCACCCATGATGCACTGCAGTTGCTATCTGACCGCTGACTACCTGTCAGTCTGTTGCGCCTCGCCTTTGATTGAATATCTTACCTCAAAAAAGCTTAGAGCCATCACCGATCAGAGGATGGACAGCTGTCTACGGACAAAGGCAACTGCGTCTCCGTGGCCGAGCGCCTGCCAATCTGGCTGTCGACTCTGGACCACTACCTGATGCCTCTGGTTTTTCTAACTGCTTCTCTCGTCTGCCTGTTGTCTCCGCCATCCTTTTAAAACACACCACCCTGAGCACGTTCACCTGTCTGCTCGTCTTATTTGACTTGGACCCCATAGTGCAGCCGCATCATTTCACCAGGCCAAACAAGGTGATCAGGATAAAGAGGCCACTCAAGAACCCGAGATTGGGCCAGAATCAGAACCTGCACATTTGATTAACTTTGAAACGCTGACTAGTTTCATAAGTCTCAATGCAGGAATGAGACAGCAGGTGTCACCTTAATCTGTAGGAGTGGCAGGCTGGAGGGGACTGGACTGGGTTTCTGGTTCAAGTCCAGGCTCCCGGCCAAAAACTGGAACATGGGCTGGCTGCAGCAGAGGTGCTGGGATGTTTTCAGAGCACAGCCGAAGTACCCTTGAGCAAGGTACCGAACCCACAAATGTTCAGAGTCTTTTATAGGATAGTTCCTTTTCATGTTTCAATTGTAAGTTTTGGTTCATTGAGTTACTTTGTGTATTTATGAAAGTGCACTCCATTGGGTTGTGTTCATTCAAATGTCCTCCATCCTGTCGTTGCACCCCACCCAAAAAATGACCAACTGCGGAGAGAAAACGTGTAATTCGTAGTGCTACGCTAATTTGCTCAGCAAAAGCATCTACAATAAAGAGAAATCAGGCTACACTCTGGTCTGTTTCCACCGGCAATAGATATTTTTATTCAAATGCAACAACCTTCACTCTTGCGCGGCGTGGTGCAGCCTCGCAAACGAGCACCTCACGCAAGGAAGGAGGAAGAAGGTTGGCAGGTTGTTTTTCTCGTGCGCTTAAAAAATAATCTGAGCTGCTCAGATGGAGATGCTTCGATATTCTCAGCGCGCCTTGGCTGCACGCTCACTCTGATGTGGAAAGTTTTATAGGGTGAGTGCGGTGGAAGGGTAGAGCTTTGATTTGCACTGTCAATATCTGGATGGAATCCAGGATTATTTAACTGCGCCCTTAAGGAAAAAAGGCAGCCATCCCATGCAGCGTCACACCGGTGGGTCTTAAATAAAAGGCAGATAAATAATTTAAAGCTGTAGCGTTTGGACCAATTAAAAAGAAGTATTGCTCTGAAGCTAAAATGATAGATATAGTTAAGTCACCACCTCTGGGCTCGTTAAGCATCCTTGGTTTACTTGAAAGGCGTACATTACATTTGAGTGAATATTAATTATAATTATTTATAAATGACACAAAATCTTATTTCAACGATCATATACGGTGCATCTTCCTCCAGCAGTATGGATTATTCTGTACGTCTGTGTGATACACTATCGAATTAATCCAGCTGCCCTTTGCTAGGTTGACCTTTACGTCTATATTTTCCGCTTTAGAGACTGTCGTCTGACTTTTAGTACTTTAAAAATAGTTTGTTTTTCCTTCTTCAACAGGCTGATTTAGAACAATTACAATCACTATAGAAACTGGACGACAACAGCCAGACAGAGATGCAGAGCTGGAAACACCAGACTGACTGCTGGCATCGGGGCCACTTTCTTGTTTTGCTCGTAAGCGTGGTCATTAAATTTTGTAGAGTGCTTTGCTATGAATGTCAAAAGAGATCATTTGACAGTGAGGACTTTGATTGGTTGGCGCTCCAGGCCCACTGTTGTTAAAGGTTCTGGCATCCGGTCCGGCAGAGAGATTCTGTGGTGTTCGCACACGTGAAACCACTTGGCAGGAGCAGAGACCATCACGCTTGATGTTACTATCAGAGAAAATAACTTTGTATAGTTTAAATTTATGCTCAGTTACCAGTGACTTGACTTGGCGCCCTGCAGTAAATTAGGATGTGGCATCGACAATTGCGTCTGATTTTCTGGGAACAAATAGACCACGTGAAGCCTGAGCTGCACCAAAAACCAGAGGCACCAAGGGGAAAACGTGTAATGGCAGAAAACAACAGCCCAGACAAATCAGCGTGACAGATTTGTCACGACGCAGTGCAAGGACACTGCGGGACACATTCTCATTCCGAAATATAAGCTCATTTTCTTTTTGGAATTTTGGAATTCCCAATCTCCTCTTATGCGGCTCCCAAAGATGTTTACTTAATTATAGGAAGAAAGGAATGACAGCAACAATTTCTGCGCTATTTCTTGGTGGAAAATGGATGAATGAAACTGCGGCGAGGCCCTGTTTAGTGTGGTGCAGGATGGGCGAGGACAGGGCGGACGCTGGTGCCGCAAACTGCAGTGTTTGCTAATGTTTTAACGTGACAGGCTCCCGTGCCTCAAATCCCGACTGATCTGCTCACTGTCAGCTCTGATCAGAGACCCCCCGCATCTGTCTGCTGTAACACGACTGGAGGAGGCGTCAAGCCCCCCCCCCCACCGTTAGCAGCAAAGCCATAAACACGAGCTCCTCATCTCCATGTGGGCTCACATCGCTGCAATTATGTATGAGCGGTTTCGTCTGCATAGGCTACCCCCGATGGTTTTAAGGAGGCAGCTTTAAGTATTATTTCATTCCCTCTCATATGCATCATTCATAATTTACTGCAGATTGAACTTTAGGTCGAGGTTGACAGGAACAAGCGTCTCAAGTGAGGCAAGTAAAAGAGGCAATAAGCTGAAAAACACCTTGAAAAGTGCTTTTGAATGTGAGGTAACCTACGGGGAATAAATGATATTGACTGCTGCATAAGACGGCATAATCTACATGTGAACTCTTCAAAGTAATCACGTGTATCGGTAAATGTATGCCAGGTCGATCAAGAACCCTGCTGCTCACGATGCGTTCGCGCTTTGCTCGTGAAAACTGGGAGGCTTCACCTGCCTCTTTACAGGTAATGTAATTGCTGGGCTGAAAAGTTGAACATCAGCATCACCTGCTTTAAGCAATTACTGCCTTAACATACTGCACAACAGAAAATATTTAACTTTTAGATACTATGCAATAACTAGGTCAGGCATGTTTGCATGTACCTGACCTAGTACACTCAATATTGTATAATATTACATTATGAAACTATAAAGAATTAAAAACATTGTTCCAACATCACAGCTATGTTCATTATGAATGGTTCAAAACCCAAAACTCTACAGTGCATTATATTTGAGTAAAAGTACCATCAAACTCACAGATATAGAAACAGTCTCCTCCTTGGAGTTAACAAATGAAGTTTAAAATCATTTAATTTTAGTGGTCGTATTCGACATAAAATGATTTGCATACACTTTCAGACCCGGCTAAATGAAGTGAAAGCTTTGGCGGATGTCTTTAGAGTAGAGCCACAACTTTTAAAATCTCTTGACTTTTCCTGGCCTTTGTCCGCTTACTTCATCTATTTTTTGATCCCCAAAGTGGGAATACAAGTGCATCTTAGAATAGAGAGGCCATGAAAATACGATACGTGCGGTGGACGTGTGTTTCTTTCAGTTTCTTTTAAATAAAAGGCAAGATGAGAAAAGAAGAAAGGATGGGGGAAATGATGATTGCCACCGCATTGTGAACCTCACCAAATCAGGTTCAAATTGATGACAAGTGATCTTCTGATACAAAAAGGCCAGTCACACAGACACGAGGAGTACAGCTTGAAACGAAGGAGATCAAAGCAAGCGCAAAAAGAAATGATCCCTTTGGTGAGGAAGTTAAGGTGACATAGGGAAATGAGGATCGTCTTTCAGGCAATTTATCAAAGCCTTCCAAACCTGTGTTCGTGTAGATATGGATGCTGATAAAGGACAATCATGTGAAGAGTTCTGGGGTCAGCTGCAGCGATGGCACAGAATAAGAAAAAGAGACATGAGACGAATGAGCTATTCCCTCTCTGGCAGGAGGAGATCCGAGACCAAGGAGAAAACGGTGAGGGCCACGCGGCGGAGAGGCTACGCCGGGCGCTGCTGCTGGTGCGTTCTTGCCTGGTGATTTATGTCCTCATGAGTGCAGCAAAACGTGGAAACAAGATGGGAGCAGGGTCTGGGGTGAACTTAGCGGACTGCTGACGGATCGTTCCCGTCTGTGTTCTGCAGCATTGTACGATGGAGACAGGAGGTCAGATAAGGCTGGGCCAGAGCATCTTTTCAGTGATGTCACAGTAAACAAAACGGATGCGGAAGGAAGCCAACATAACTCAGTTACGCTTAAAAAAAATTCTGATTTAAAATAAAATAGCTCTCTGTAGCACATGGAACTGGATTAAAAATAGTTACCCTCCTTTTTGTAGGTGCGCACAAAAGGTACTGTTGACCTTCTTATTTGAGAGCTGAATTATTTTCATTAATGAATCATCTTTTGATGAACTTTCTTCTCATAGATTTAATTATAGGGAATGTACACAATGCTGAGAGAGAACTATACCGTAGCGCTCTGCGAGATGAAAAGCATGTTCGGCTAATGGCCTGATTTAAATTACCTGCCTTTGCCAACTTTCCTCCTCCAGGAGCAGCTTATATAAGGAGGTGGAGGATATGAGATGGATCAAATACTTGCTCACCAGAACTCAATTTGTCCTATTTTTAAAAGATCCCTCAGATCCTCTCATCATTTATCACTCCTCTTCATCACCATAGTTCGCTGAAATAGGAATAAATGAAACAGTAGCTTATTAGAATTGAGGAATGATACTTATGGATTTATTTCCTTTGTCCTAACTTGTTTTTTCTTTTGTATTTTTTTACTTTATTGGCTCGTTGTCCTTGGTCCTCTTTGTGAACTCCGGCTATAATTGGCTGACCAGTTAAGGCGGTGGAGCTAAATTGACTAATTCAATCCTGCCTGGATAAATTGTCAAGGGCAAATCAAATATCTTTGACAGTAAATTACCTGCTTTTGACTCAAGTTGATGGAGTGTCATTGAGGTATTTTGTTTGCGGCCTTTCTGATTGAATATGCCCCCCCCACCATAAGTGCAGTCAAAGCCAATGAAAAGAGCTGGAATGTATGTTGGGAATAAGACATTGCCATTTATTTTATCCTCTGTAATGTGATGCAGTGGAATGCAAACAATTCCTTTTTGTTTAAACCTCTCCGGTGTGACAGTATCTCCTCTGTGGAGATGTTAATTCTTGTTGATCCTTAGTGTAATAGCTGTTCAATGTTTGAGAATAGGGAAAATGGGCACTCGACATCCGATTACACGCTGTATATACAACAGAAACCGCTTAACATTAACATTATGGAAAGGTCTAACTCAGAATATATGAACATTTTGTTATACTATACTTATAACTTCTAATTTATTGCATTGTCCTGCCATTTATCTTAAATATATAGAAATTAAGAGGATTTCAAAGAGCACTGTAAATTGTATTATTAGTGAAAAGTACCAACTACAACCACCTGTAAACACCTGCAACCAATGTGGTGGAAATGCTGGTTGGTTTCCTGTGATATTGATATGAACAGCTACAAAGCTACTCAAAATGTTTAACCACAAATAAAGACAAAATCGAGTCAATAAAAATACTATGTTTGATTTAGAAAGCTGGATTTCCCATGCTGCTCTGGTCCTGTGTGTTTATTCTGTGTATTTTCTCTTTGGCTTTGCAAGCCAAGAGGAAAAAGGCACGTTTGTGGCTAATGACAGTGATTAAGTAGATTGGGAAATAATTTTTGGGTAGATTACCTGACTCTAATATCAGCATTCATTAAAATGTTTATAAATGTCAGTGTGCGGGTATTTGCATTGTTTATGTTGATTAAGAATCCTGTGAGCTGCTGTCACCTCCTAAGTGAAATTACTCATCAGTCAAGAAGAGTTGTCTGTCATAATGGTTGCTGGGAACTGCATGACCAAAGCTTTTTGTTCAAAGATTTCTCTAAATATTGTTATCGCTGTGGCAATAAACTCAAAGCTGAGATTTTTTTGGGACTTTATTATCAAAATGTAGCCTTTGAGTGTTATATATGAAGAGGTGAGCTGCTTCGAGAACACTGAGACGCTGCAGGAAAGCAAAAAAAGAAAAGGTGGAGAGAGGCTTCCTCCTCTCTTTCCTTCAAAGGAGCGCACCAGAAAATCCCTTGCCATGAAAAGGCTGGATTTGAAATCTCAAAAAAATGAGAACCAGCTTGAGTGGGTTGGTCATGTGAAAACACAGAGGTGGACGATAATCGTAAGCATTTATGGATATTTGATGACGAGAGCGTTTCTTTTGGCTTTCTCCTGGACTAAACTATAGCCAAGGGTCAACCTTAGGTTACCGATCTTTGTTGACTTCATACAGTTCTTATCTCTCCCTTAATGTTCATCTCAGAAAAGATAGATTTTTCTTTATAGTCTGCACCTTTATGGCCTCTATCTTCCACCAGGTGGTAGTCATCAGTGCTGTAACTCACAATAAATAACTCACATTGCTCAATAAACTCACAATAAATATTTATGCAGAACATATATGCCATGCTACAGCACTTAGGGTCTATCTTAGGGCCTCTGAGGAAACAATCTTTCCGTCTTTCTGGCAAAAGTTCAAATATTGCCACCATCCGGCGCGCCCTGTTCCTAAAGGGAATGTGATGTGAGATACTGGTTTATGTGTGAAATAAAGGAATGCTGCTGGGACTCTCAGGGCTTTCAAATAACTTAGCCTATAGTTCTAACAATCCCAATGAAAAGCGTTTGGTTTATCTGTTGTGTTTGCAAAAAAATTAAAAAAAAGGATTCGGCATTCAAACTCTTCCCCACCTTCCTCTGTTTACCTGACAAACAGACTCGCATGAAAGACAAACTCTGCAATGGAGGCAAATAATACTCAAATGAATGAAAAAACATCATAACTGCATTAAAAAAATAAAAATGAAAATCTATGCTGGAATGCGGGAAATGTTATCAGTCACTTTATCTGTATTTCCAGAGAAATCTGCAATAAAGCAAACATTTGCATCTCAACAGAGATTAGGTTTAAATCAATAGCACCTCTCTGTGAACAAAAGGCTGCTTGTTTTGCATGACGTTACTTGAAAACCTTTATTTCAAGACAATCCACAGTCAAACATTTTTTTTCTTTTTTTTTTTATACCAAATCTGCTGTACATGATTGAGGAATCAAGTCTAAGACCTATTATGTACTCAAGAGGTGTTAATAATTACCTCTGGTCGTCTTGCTGTGGACAGAGTTTTGTTTAGGAGGAGTGGCGGTGATGTGGGTCATACCTCGCATTCTCGGGAGCCTGAGATAGTGTAGGTGCAGGGTCCGGTTCCGTTGACAAGCACGTCCATGGCCTCAGAATTGGTGGGCTTGTAGTCCACATAGTACTCCTGCAGTGGAGAGCTGAGGGTTTGCTCCGTCTCTCTAGCTTTCTTGCGGCGTTTGCGGGCTGCTGCAGAGTGCTCCTGCAGTTGCTTGACGCTACTGGGATAGCGCTTCCAGGACACGTAAATCACCAACAGGATCATCGCAACAGATAGAAAAAGGGCAACACTTCCAGCCACGATCTTGTGGAAGGACACGGGTTCCAAGTCTTGCTCCGGTGGAGGCGCCACAGGTGGAGTGATAGCTGGGGATGTGGGGCCTTGGACAGGTCCCTCTCCTCCCTTTCTGGTACGAGTCGGCGAAGTCAGAATGATGGGGTGTTGCTCAGTTTGCACTGGAACTCTGGATTGTGTCGGGGTGATGCCAACTGTCATGGTTGATACTGAATCAGTTTGGCAAACACCAAATGCATCAACGGCATCCATCACTTTCTCTCCTTGAGCCTTCTTGGGGGAGGCGCAGATCATAGTCGTTTCTTTCGGTCCTCGGAAGTTCCTCAGCCAGGCCACCAGAGGACAAATAGCAGGGCCACAATCCCAAACATTCCCAGCGAGGCTGATCGTGGTCAAGGAGATCCAGGCATCAACAACCTCTTGAGAGACGTTTGTCAGCTTGTTGGAATCCAGATTTAGGGTTTGCAGATTGGGTAAGCATTGGTATACCGCCGCATCAACTTCTGTCAGATCATTCCCGGACAGATCCAGTTTCTGGATGGAGGCCCAGGTCCAAGTTAGACCCTGGCTCATTGACCTAATGCGATTCCACTGCAGGTAAAGCGCCCGCAGATTATAGAGACGGGGAAAGTGAGAGAAATTTATCTTTGAGAACTGGTTGTGCTCCAGATGCAGCTCGGTAAGCTTGACTAGCCCAGAAAACGCATTCCGAGTGATACTGCGGAGGCGGTTGTAACCAAGATCGAGGAATTCCAAATTTCTGCAGTCTTGGAACAGACGCATCGGAATGATTTTTAGAGAGTTGGAGCGAATGTGAAGACTGAGAAGCTTCCGGAGCCCCTGAAACTGTCCAGGCTGCAAGGCTTGCATCTTGTTGTAAGACAAGTCCAAATTACGCAAATTGGGGACGGGATGAAATGTGGTGTTGTGAAGCGATGTGATCTTGTTGGAGCTGAGGATAAGTTCTTTGAGCCGCCTGACACCCTGGAAAGCCATTCCATCCACAGAGGTGATGTAGTTGTGGTCCAGGTACAGCCAAATAAGATGGTTGAGGCCCACAAACTGTCCCGCGCGCAGACTAACGAGGCTGTTGTACCTCAAAGACAAACCTTCGCAGCCCCCCGAGAGGTTCTTCGGGACGTCTCGAAATGCGCTCGATTCACAGTAGACAATTTTTCCATCACAGCGACAGCTCTTTGGGCATGGGCGTTCACTTAAAGATGGATTCGCCGCCAGCCACACCTGCACCAGGAGTTGGATCACTAGCCAGTGACGCCGCAGAGTAGAGCCTGTAGAGAAAAAAGTGAGAAAAATCAGACTTGCGCATATTAAATACTGACTTTTTTACAGCTTGAGGAAAAGGTGGTGTGTATTTCAGCTTACTGAACAGAAATTTGAATTTTTGCCTCAAGTTTTGCCTACTAAAGGCTTGAGGCTGAAATAATAGTTTAGCAAAATAAATAAATAGATGAAATTTAAAAATTTAATTGACAGTCTAAAACTTTCCATTTTTACTCAGTGGGGTTTTTTTTTGTTTGTTTGTTTGTTTGTCTGTCTATTTTACACATATAATGCATGCATTAGTGTACAAAAGAGTTCATCTTAGGCTATCTATTGATTACCTTTAATTAACTGACCAATACTACTTCAGTCGATTCATTTATGTGTAAATACGCAAAGAAAATTCGACATTCCTCAGTCGCTTATGTGTCTGTGTTTCTATTGAATTATTCACAGCCATCAATGCCGCAATTGTAGGAGCAAATTGTGAAAAGCAGACTGCACACAGCAAAATTATCATTCAAAAGCGTGCTGGTTGCGCATGCAATCCCAGAGGCATTCCAGCGAAAACTCCAGCTATTGTATGCTTAACTGAACCAAAGACGGACGAGGTGCGCATGAATCATCACCTGTATTTTTCGCAGGTTCAAGTTAAAACGCGAGCTTGCAGAGCTGCACTGTGGGCAGCGGCTCGGTTTCAAATTGAAAAGTGAGCAAAAAGGTTTGGCAGCTTCCCGCCTTATCAATCCCTGTTTTAAGGTGAAGAAGACAGAGTTGTTTCCATTAAAATCGGTCCCCTTTACAGAGCTGCTAATGATCTGTCATTAAGATACATTGATTTCCCCTTGAGGCAATGGTGTGTCTGTGTGAGAAAGAGTGTGTGTGTGTGTGTGTGTGTGTGTGTGTGTGTGTGTGTGTGTGTGTGTGTGTGTGTGTGTGTGTGTGTGTGTGTGTGTGTGTGTCCATGTTTATTTTGGTGAGGGCAGGGTGGGGGAGTATTTAAGAAACAAAATAATCCAGAATGAACTTTGGAGTACGCTCACAATAAATTGTGTCAGGGTTTCAGTAGACTACAGTAGACAATATCAATTAAGTACATTTCGACGGGCACTGACCGCATAAAATGGATATTCTACACAAAGAGCTTTAGCTTTAGCTAAAGTAAGCAATCGCTGTTCCATACACTGTAGGACTGCTGTAAAATTTCACTTTTCTATTATATTCCATAATCCGTGGGGGATTTGCCAGAAATAATTTTGAGATTTGTGCGGCTGAGAGGCCTCGTACAGCATATGGGATCTAACATAACCGCTTCCCTCCTTACCAAGCATCTGCATATCCCATATGGGTTAAAATGTGTGTAAGGCTGTGTGTCTCTGTGTGTGAGAGAGAGCGAGGGAGAGAGAACAAGGGCGAAAGAGACAGACTCAGTGTTTGTTTTCCAGAGAATCTTTCATCACTTCTTACAGATGGTGGGCACCAGGAAACGGTAGTAATAATTTGTGCTGGCTATTGATTATACCAGCAGACACATCAATCACTTTTCTACATCTCGGATCCCACAATTGTACACATACATTCACAGAAATATTCTAGGGAGATGGGTGGTGATCACAAGATGCGACAACATTTCTCTCTGTTTGTGCGGCGTTTCTCAGCTGGACGCAGAGCAAAACGCTCCCACAAAGGCCTGGGATACAGCGCTAAAAAAACCCGCCTGTGGTACTCTGTGTGCATTTAAAGCAGGCTTAATTGACAAAACTCATGACTGGGTAACAGATTATACTGGCTGTTTTACATTTTGTGCCTGCCTTGTGTCCCAGGAGGATGTTGAAACAACCTCCTATTGGTTTTATTTCCCTCGTGTATAATGGGCTTGCTTTATTAGAAGTGACTGCCATCGCTTTCAGATTGCGCTTGCCTCACAAGACACTTCTCTCCCCTCAGTGACACCCTACGTGGTTTAATGAGCGATCCGTGTGCTAATGCCTCTGTAAGCCAACTTCTTCTCTGCCACTCCTCTAATCTTATTCACAAAGGAACACAAGTCACCCTCTGAGGTGTCACTCATCGGTTTGAGTCTCTATTATCTCATACCCAATGTGCCTCTCACCATTACAGTTCTTTCGCTGTAGTTCGTCTCAGGAACAGTTTCTTTCTGCCTCTCATTGGCTGTTGTCAGACGAAATTGCTAGTTACGCATGTCCTTGGAACCATCAAGGTGGTGTTGCAAAGTAAAGCCTGAATATTTCTGGAATTTTCCACCAATCTGTCCTTAGCCGATCAGTTTTTAGGATGAACACTTTTCTTGATTTCATAGGTTTCTCCAGTCTTAATGGGTTGTCTGATTTGTCCCTCTTTGGTCGTCTGTTTTACCAAGTCTGCTCTAAAGTTAACTGTGTAATGCTTAGCTATACAGCAGGCAGTCCTGTAATCCTCATCCCCAAAAGATAGCTATTTCTGCCTCTCAACCCTAACGCAGCGAGAGAGTGAGTGCACTTTACTGCTGACCTAAAATAAAACCAAATGTAGCTTAATAACTTGGCAAATGGACTCGCTAACTGGTGCACTTTGAGTGCACACAAGTGGCTCATTGCTATTTGCTGCCTGTCATTGACAAAACGTTACCAGCCTCGGCCTTGACTGCACTTGGAGACCGGACAGCCAGAGGAACTCATGAGGGAGCTTGTCCCCATAGCAGCCTTAGCCATCCTATTAGTCTCCAATTATCTTTGAGATGATGGCGAGCCCTGCCAAGTCGGGCTCGTTCTGGCTGGAGTTGGAAAACATTGTGTCCTGGTGTGGCTGTCATGTATTTGTAGCGCTGATTAGGGTGAAACATAGAAAAGTGCCCAGTAGACTATTGTCATGGACACTGTCAATTTTCCCTTGTTGGCAACAGATGCACGCAAGAGGGGAATGATGGGACTTGAGAGGAACCAATCAGACTGCAGGGGCTGTAGCCCAGGAAAGCTTCTTTTTCTCAAGCAATGATGAAACTTTGCGATGCAATTACTGGAGGACGAAAGCATCCTAATAAAGCTGTCAAATTAGGGAAACAAAAGTTCTTGTGGGTGCAATCCTTCACTGCAAAAATTCATTTACATGAACAGTAACCAAGAGGGAGCGGTCGAATTTAGTTTCAGCTGGTCTCACTGTAGCTACGGTCGCTGTGCTTTATTTTATAATTTTATTTTTATTCTGACACCAGAAAAATCAGAAAACAGCCAACTTCACTTAATTTGTGACTTCACCTCTTAGGATCTCTTAGAACATGCGATCAGTGTTTACTCCTGTAGAACACGTTTTACCCTATACACCGTAGTTGCTCTGCAACTTAAGAAACATGCAAATGAGAGCACTATAGACACAACAAAGTAAGATAAATATGCAACGACTTGTCACAACACAACAACGATGCCGCAAATACAGGAAATAACTGAAATGTTTGGAGCAAACATGTTGATGCTGAACACACTCTGGCATAGACTTGTTGCTATGGTTTCTCTCAAGAGATGTTAATGTACATGATTTGTGCTATTGGATAAAATAATCACTCCATGCATCAGAGATTGCACTCTCTTATGGGAAGAAAAACTGGATTGTGATGTATTCTCTGTATTATTTGGTGTTGCATTAATTCTTTAGGGTTCAGGGTTTACAGTCGAGCCTGAAAAAATTGTCCATCTGGTGGCGGTGGAACTCAACCAGCTATTCTGGTGTACCACCTACTGGTCTGCATTTGTCTACCTCCAATGCTGACGATGGTGTTTAAGTCCTTGAATAGATGCGATCTGGATCTGTCCCAGTTTTCCCTACGCAGATCATACGTAGCTGGTTGGACTCTGCTGTATTCTGTTAAGCACTACAGGTCATTTCATTGTTGTGGTGCAGCCACATGTCCAGGTGAGACAGCAGAACCCCGGGACTTCACGTTCTGCTGGAATAATCCCACACGGATTCATTAGCTCTACCACTTTCAAACATGACATTTTACATTGCTTTTTTAAAAAAAATCAAATTCATGATTTGAAACTAATATGATGAGTCATTTGAAATAAGTCAGAATAAAACTGTGTTCTGTTTGGATCTTATATTTGAAATAACCTCTAAACAGAGAACAAAGATGCATTTCTTACCATTTTTGGAGTTCTTCGTTTAGCACTTTTAACATAAATTTTATTTAGAGAGTCTTAAAAAACCCTTCTTGTAACCAAATGTCTTTCAGTCATCATTTTGCTTATATTGGAGTTTGGTTTTCTTTCTTTATCATAGTGACTACCTAAAAGTGTATCTGGCAAGCCTTTTCACAGCATCCTCAGCCCAGAGCTCAGCCGCTGCAGCTCTAACAGCCCTGACCTTAAGAACACTGAACGGAATAGATAACGGACGCTTTCCCCTTCAAAATAAAACAACCACATATTCAAGTATAACCCCTTTCAGGTGCACACTGATGATGCCCCCCACCCCCTCCCACACACACACACACACACACACACACACACACACACACACACTTTGCTGGAATCAACAATGCTGTACCTTGATGTTAAAGAGGCAGCAGAGGCTCATCTGTTGCACAGACCGAGGACGAGAGGGCCGCTTTGAGTCAACTGAGGGCTTTTAATAAAATAATTACAATCCTAATGCATTCATTAATAAGATTTAAGGAGGTCAGGCACTGTGTGGATACATAAATCCTTCCCCTTCACCACTTTTACCGACCCTGGTCTGGCTCTCTTCTCTCTACGAGGCAGATCTCCAATGATATGGTCCATGAAACATAAGTGCACTGCATGCTGTTAATGAAAAGCACCGTCGTCAGCCTCACCGGTGGATTACGCAGACTACAGCACCATATAATCTGCAAATAATTGTGAGTGGCGGCCTGAAGCTTCGTGAAAGACGAGAGTAGCGACCTGGTGCGTGCACCTGGACGAAGGTGTTTCGGTCAACTGCAAAACCACCACAGCTCAGGTGTTGTCAGACAGGCTGGAGAAACAGGCCTGCACCCAGGGTCCTTTAATTTAGCCCATACTGTTGCTTTGCGGCACATAAATTCTGTCTGGGGTCCAGCAGTCTGTACTGTATATGGCGTTGTGTGCCTGTGCAGCTTATATTGATGTGGCGCTGCAGCCCACATGGGTCTGTATATCACGCAGCCTCACACTCCATGACACAGCACCACAAGTGAACTTGGCCCTCTGTATGGCGGTCCCAAAGCAAAGTAAGATATGTCGAGGGGTGGGATTAAAACGGTCTGTTTTCGTTCCTTTTTTGCCTCAAAGGGGGCAGGAAGGATCCAAATTTTGAGAAGTGAAGGGAGAGCATGGAAAGCGGCTGTGTGGGTGGGTTATGAAAGTGTAATTGATGGACCTGTGTAAGGAGAAACAGATCAGTGGGGAGGAAAGGGATATTCTGACCATATCTTACTGACATTTACCCGGAGAAAACGCATCAAAGCGCACCAAACAAGCACGTATGCGCTCCAGTACTTGTGGAGACCTGCACTGGCGCACATTAAGCGTTTGGATTCCCTCTTCAAAGCAGGTGCGGGGCACGACCACTCTCCTGAATGAGAATCATCAGGCATAATCCGCGCACAGGCAGTACCTTTAGCCCACAGGAGTTGCGCGGTGGCGTTTGCGCCGAGCTCCAACTGGACCATGGGCGTCTTGCGTGCATATTAAGGAGCGATCGATGATTATGCGCGACCACGCTTTTATAAAGTTGACTGGCTTCCAACATTTGCCGTGATTAGCATTTCAGTGAGGCAGCCCACTCTAACCAGTTGGTCAGGGTGGGGGAAAATGGCCAGATCTCTTTATGGCAGATTGAAAACTGTTTGCCTTTTTCCTTCTTTCATTTTGTCCATTCTTGTGATTTCTGAGCGAAATACTTAAAAACTGCCATAAAAGAGGGGGTGCAGATCTGCCAGTAACAGGCTACAGTGCGGAATTCGTATTCCTCAAGCTCTCTGAAAAACGCACACACAACGGGGCTATTTAAAAGACGAGCGTTTTTTTGTTTTTTTTTTAGTCCAGATCCATGAAAGGTTTCGAGAAAGAAGCCAAGCTGGCGCATAATGAGAAACAACCTACGCACAAATCAACAAATGAAAAAAATAAATAGGAAGATCTGAAGATAAGATTACTGCAACTTACCCATATCCGCTTCTCCGTCAGCTCCAGCCTACAGGTTTTAATGGCGATTTGTGCGCGACATCCGAGTCCGCATGACGCGCTCGGCACAGACAGGTACCGTCCTAATCCACCGGCTCGGTTCCTCCGCGCAGCCGCTGACTCCAACGCGCACCTGCTCCTTTTTCCTCTCCCGGACCGGGTTGCGCTATCCGGTTTAGTTCTGCATCACGAAAGTGCACCAGAAACGGTGCGAAATGTTGCTAGTGTGCAACTCCAGATTTAAAAAGAACCAATGAGGTTTGAACAAACGAGAACCCTCCACAATATCCAGTTTAGAGCGCGCTATCCATGTCTTCGCGCGAAGAGAATCGTTCTTTCTTTTCAAGTTACAGCCAAAAAGATGACTGCAGTGAGTACAGGCAGTGACCGAGCCACATCCAAGTAATTCACGTCAGTCTAACATGCGCACGGAGAATCGGGGGATGGAAAAAAAAAAATCCTACTGGAACTTCACAAATACGATTACACAAAGGAGGAAAAAAGAGGACTTGGTTTCCCTGAACGTCTGAAGCAGCCCTCGGATTCCTTCTCCCAACTCAGCCGCTGCGATTCTGTTTCTGAACGATGCTCAGTCTCATCCGCGCATGGCGCACAGCGAGAAGTGCCCGCTTACTTATTCACCAATGTTCGTGGAAAGACAAAAAGCTCAGATATCCAATTTATCGACGCTTTCCTCCGAATCTCCCTTTCATTCTCGGGCTTGTTGTGGGGTTGAAATCCAGCACGACGGCATTGTTAATCACGTCTGCCCGCCATGGCAACTTTGTCACGCAGAATCGGAATGCCCTCTTCTGGTGAGACAGCGACCCTTGAGCTTGTCCAGCATATCACGGCCAGATTTTGGTGCAGTTGTTCCCCATTTACGCATGAATTTATAGCGTTATGTATATTATTGTATTGCTTTTTATGCATTTGGTGACATATTTAATCCACCTAAAAGAAGCACAGTTTCAGGAATTCAAAAAAATATCGTAAAGGTCCTCACAAGTTGCTCAAACCAGGCTGATGTCTGTTGCTTTGGTCGCTCATAAAAAACCCTGTGAAGGAGGCGACAGTGCGCTGACCATGGTGCTGAAGTCAGCCTTCACTGGGCCAACACACAATAACCGATTCCCGGAACTACTTTTCTTTAATGTGTTACATCAGAATCACTTCTTCTTTTTCTTTTTCTTCTTCTTTTTTTTTTTTTTTTTTACTTTTCTACTTTATTTATATATTTTTTAAAAAACAGAATTCTAATACTAACATCATAGCCCCTACTGGAAATATGGAGGTACCTATTCGGCATCAGTCTACTTCTTCAGGACCCCTAGCCACCTTTTAAAACTTAGATGTATTTAAGAGGTAAATGGACATCTGAAGTTTAAATTAAGGTTTCATCAGCACCAGCTTGCTACTGTATTCAGTATTCTTGTCGTTTTATTTTAAAATCATTCATATAATAGGCTGTCAAATACCTTACAGTTCAAAGTCTTTTTTTGAACACTTTTACTGAAAAGCTTGTTTCACTGCTTTTTCTCAATGACACATTCATGTTATACTAATAAATCAATTCTTCTTTTACTTCTTTACGGCAATATTTTGGAAAACACTGCATTTTCACGATGTATTTTAACTAGTGCTGTCAAAAATATCGCGTTAACGGGCGATAATTAATTTTTAGAATTAGTGCCGTTAAAAATTTTCACGCATTTGACGCACGCGCAGAATGACCCGCCCCATACATTCCATAATACCACTCAGAAGTGTCTGTGACGCGCAGTGAGCAGCGCGGATGCATGCGTGCGGTGAATGTAAACATGGAGGAAGAGCAGGTTGGCCCTCTGGATGGGGAATTTCACTTTAAAAAGAATACAGATGGAACAATAAATAAGCAGATAGCAATTTCACTCACTGCAGGAAGGAGTTCCAGTTCCACCGGAGCTATTCTAGCCTAAAGGACCATCTGGAACATCAGTTCCAAAGCTCCAGCTAGCTTGCAACATTTGATTTACAGTGAACCCTCGTTTATCGCGGGGTTACGTTCTGAAAATCCTCCGCGATAAACGAAATCCGCGAAATAGAAACCTGTTTGCTACTTGTATTCAAATACATGTTACGGCCTCATAATCCCTCCTCACGATCTTTATAAGCGCACACAGCGCGGACGCAGCCGATAAATGACCAGACGGCAGAAATCAGTCCGGGTTTACACCGGGTGCGGTGCGTCGCACCCGCTGGAAACCCGCCTCACCCCGTAAAATACAGAACATTTTGTCATGGAGAAAAATCCGCAAAAAGTGAACCGCGTTATAGCGAGAGTTCACTGTATATGGTGAAGCCTAAAGCAGGTAGATTTAGCCTGATATTCTGGTTTTGAATTTTTGATAAGAAGAAAAAAAAAAAAAAGAGTGGCCCTGTTGTGCTAGTTTGAAGAGGGGGGAAAATACTGTCCTGTTACTGAAAGAAAGAGAAAGAAAGGAAAAAGTCTTGTTGATTTTGAAGAGAAAAAAAGAATACTGTCCAAGAAATAAATAATGATCTTAAACAATATTAATGCTATCCAGTGTGGATTTATGGTTGTAATGAACAAATACAGTATGTTGCTGTACAGTATATATCCGCCTTGTGTCATTTCTTTCCATTCAACAAAAATTTACAGAAAAATATGACATATTGTGGGGATAATTTGAATTGTGATTAATTACGATTAATTAATTTTTAAGACGTAATTAACTCGATTAAAATTTTTAATCGTTTGACAGCCCTAATTTTAACATGTTGTCAGCACAGTTGTTCGGCTATTGCCATATTTATGATTCACTATTTCATTTTATTAAAAAAAAAATACAAAATACGATGCATGTTGCAAATATTTGTTCAGCACATTCAAAGATCTGCACATAATTTCTCCAGTAGCATCATGTAAGAAGAAATTTTTTAGGGGGCTTTTCTTGGTTAGTGCCTTAGATTGATAGAATGCCTATAATGCAAATGTTGATCCTTTCACCTCCTTTTTTCCACTGTAATGACTACCGAAACATTTTACATTAGCATCAACTCACGAGATGACGGCTTTTTTGTTTATTTTATTCACCTGCTGTTCCATCTCGTAAAATTGAAAAATGGAGACTTTCTTCAGAATCAGGACCCTGGCAATTTGATCAGTGACTCTTCTGGATTTTGTTCAACAGATAGACACTGATCTGCCAGTTCTACAGCAATTGGTACCTTTGTAGTTGTGACACTGTGTGTGCATGTGTGGCAACGATGTGTCACCTCAAGGAATTCAGCAGAGTTTTCTGTCAGGTGCTACTAAATATTTGATCACAAGGGAATACAAAGATTCTAATGTGCTTAGTTAAATTTGTAATGTTGTTTTTGATGAGTTTTTCACACCAAATGCTCCAATTTACAGCAGCAAATGTGATATTTCCTTAAACATCTTCTACTTGCAGCTGTTTGTTGCTCAGCAACCTGTTGAAAAGTCTCTCAGGTTGAAAAAGTCAAGCTTTTTCATGATTTCATTAGCACCTCTGATTTTAGCTATTGTTAGACTCTAAAGGGCCACACGACAAACAAACCTGTAAATGTCCCATGCAAGGTGATTTTATGCCCTGATGACTAAATATGAACCTGAACATTTTGCTGTTTATGAAAACATGATATGCCTTTGCTGTGGAGGGTGAAATTGTGTTTGAAATTGAAACTTATGCTAGTGAACACACTGTTCTGATGATAAATCAAGTATTTATTCATTTCTAGCAATAGTTTTTGGAAGTACCATCACATTAGTATAGTTGCAGGAAGGTCCACCAAAGCGTGCTATCCCAGGACTACAGCATCTTCTCCACCGGCGGCTGATGCAGTATCTGCCTCACAAAATTTCTCCACGGACTGTCAGGAACCATCTCAGGGAAGCTAATTTATGTCGCTGTCATCGTTCGTGGGTTCTTCCAGTGACTGCGGTATGTCGCTGGCAAAGACACACTTTCAATGCAATGTTCTCTTCATGGATGAATCCCTCAGCAGTTGACTGACAGCGCATACGGGAGTGCGTGGGGGAGCGAGGATCGCGTATGCTGGGAATGGGACAATCGTATAAGTGATATAAACAGAGCTGTATTTTCCTGATGGAAATGAGGATGCACAGCGATATCATGGGCGTTATTCAGGCTAATACAGACGTTGCAGACGCTCTTGCTTTTGCATTGGTTCTGGATTTTGTTTGGGTCTTGCAGCTTTTGAGTGTTTGCCCCTTCCGATGAGGACTATTGGCACGGGCTGGTTGGCAGGCCAGTGTACATCTATGGGGTCAGCAGTATGTGCAAAAAGATACAGAGAGAGGCGAATTGCGAGAGGTGAGGTGCCATTTAGCTACCTCAGGTTAACGCAACATAAATTGCCCCTAAATTCAAGAGGGTTATCGCTGCACAACCATTCCATTCGTTGCTAAATTTTCCCAATAAGGAATTAGCTGGCCTTATATATGTTTTAAAAAGAATGTCTGAATGCATGAGTCAGTGACTGAAAATAGAGGTAATCTTTATGGCATGAAAGCATTTAATAAGCTTATAAATAATGCTCCTGGGATCCAAACAGAAAATATATATTCACTGTACAATCGTTTGTTCTACTTATGCGGAAAAATGCGGAATTTTAGGAGAATATATGAAAACAGGGAGATGTAAGATGGTTTAAAAGATTTACGAGGCGTGTACGGGGCAATGATGAAACTGCATGTCCTTCATCGGTGCATATGTTTCTCTTAAGTGATTCTGACAACAGCAGGCATTTTCCGACTCAAAATCTCCAGGGTTACCGACAGCTCTGCTCTGTCCTTTCCGTGTTCCCATTATACCGGGACTTGTGTTTCTGGTGTTCTTTTCTTTTCCCATTTCCTCTGATCTTAAGCCTGGCAGAATCACCTCGACCTGCCTTTCGGCAATTTCCACCCTGACACTGAGTTTCTGAATGTGAATCGCCAGACAAATACCAAGGGACAGTTTGCAAGTGCTGCACGATGACAGAATAAAGCATTTGGTTGTTGCCATCCTTTTTCCTATATCTTGTTTTTAATTTAAATGAAATAATATTTATTTGTTTGTATACGTTTTGTAAGGACGCCAAAGGAACCGGAACAGATGCAGGAGCACTAGGTCTCTGTTTCGCAGGTTATTTTCATTAACCTTTCCCTCAAGCTGAGTTCCAATCTGGAGGGCCATGTTCCGCACACTGCTGTTAGGGTTGGAGTTGAGGTGTTTGGGTGTGGGTGTTCATTAGACCAAACATATGTAGAATGATTGTGACATGCGCAGTTCACGGTTAGCTCACTTTAAAATGGGGTTAAATGGTCAGTTCAATGCTGTTATGTTTAATTGTAATCTTCAGTTCAACCGTCTTTACACAGGGACGATATAGAACAAGTTAAGGATCCAGAGAAAACTTTTCCACTCAATAATTATTCTGTCGAGAGATGCCAACGTCCCCCCAGGAGCAACAGTGATTAAGAGAAACCTTTTAGAAGAACTCTTGAGCAGAGTCTGAGTCGTGATGGGTAGTGGGCTGCCCAGATCACAGAGAGTTGCACTATGATTCAATCAGTCTGCCTTCATGCTCCTTTTAACTAACTGCATCCAATAACGATGTGGTAAATATTGCAACAATAAATAGTTTTACATAAGATTGAATTGAATTTTGCAAAACGCTAATCTGTGATTCAGGGTTCGAGTGCAGTTTACGTTGAGGATCCAACTCCCCCCCCAGAGTAGTTTCGTCTGTTGTAACGCTGCGCTGACAACGAGCCTTCTCTCAATCTACAAGATTCACTTCATATGGAAAAGGAAAGCCAACAAGCTGGATAGACAGAGAGAGGAGGAGAGACTTGTGCATGCCAACAATTTGGCTGAAGGCAGCCAGACTGGAGCCAAATCATTCAGCCAGCAGTCGTCCATTTTTCCCTGTGTGAACTCTGCAAAGGCTTGCTTACTGCAGTCACTTTAGAGATAGATGGTGCTGTCCTTCCTATTGGAGGCAGCTGTGGTGACCAGCAAACCTTTCTCACCCTCTCGTCCAGTCTGATCTAAAACAGTGGTGGACAGAAAAGTTCCTCACACTTTTGGCTTCAGTAAGTTACTGCCTGAGGTCTTAAAATGCGAAATATGTTGCATTTAAATGCTACAGGGCATCTTTAGCACAGTTCAAAATGGTTACAAGCTGAACTGGTGAAAGCAGATAACAGGATGTCGTGGCTCTTCTTTCTACAACTTCTCATTTTGGCCATTGTTATTAATGGTCTGTTGTTCTTGTTTACAGCTATCTCTGCTGGAGACGCTGCACTGGGGTGGCTAATACCACCATTTATCTTGATTTCTCCATTAGGAAAGAAATGTAATTAATCTTTCAACTTCTAAGTGGAAATACCCAATATTGATCATTAAAGCAAACCGCTGAACGGTGACCTTTCCAGCCAATCCCAACTCGGGAAAGATGGCCGCACAATGAAAATGTCAGAAAAGTCAATTAATTGTTATTTTAAATACCACGCACAGAGTTATGGGAACTCTTGTGAAGTTTCCAGGATTAGCCGATGGAATAGTTTCATTTAGATCCAAATACTTGGATCTATATTTGGTAAAGCCAAGTATAGGTAAGACCATTTACTAGATAAAGTGATGATATCTGATTGTCAGATGTTCAGACAACTATTGTGCTACTGTGAATTTCTGCTGAGTAAGTGTTTTGTTTTTTGGGGTTTTTTTTTTAACTTGTCATCTAAGACTCTGCCCCGTGTATTCCACAAATCTGATGCCCCAACTGCTTGATTCCATGCCTGCCCCGCGTGTTTTGTCTTGGCAAAGACATGCGAGATAAGAGGTGGGCATCTGTGGATGGCCCTGCCTTGCCATCTGTCAACTGCCCATGGGGTCTCTGTGGACATAAGCTCATATTGGGTGGAACACGGCAGCTAGATTCCGCTTTGTTCTGGGGATAGTCTGCACAATAATTATGTTATAAAAGACACAGAAGCCATAAAAAAAGTTATAACTCCTTTATAGCTCGGAGAGAGAAACAATATCAGAGGGCAAATGCAGTTTTTGGCTACATGCTAAATGACATTAACCATCCTTTACAGGCTAGTTCACAACCAGCTGGGGTCAAAAGTAACACAAAGGATGGTGGCAAACGTTCATGTGAGATGGAAGAATTTACATACCGTGAGGCGATAAGGATCTATAAACGCAGCAGATCGATGAGGTCCAATTACAGGGCTTCTGGAGTTTCTTATCTGCTTCTCTTTAACTTTGAGCTGCCTCTGGTCTTCCACTTTCATTAATTCCTCAATGTGATTAGACTGGCTGATTGGCACAGGCTTCACATTATCACCCAAAGCAATCGCTATTTACCTACTTACTTTTGTGCTCAAAGGCACAAGAATGGCATTCCTCAAGGACATGCTTCATGGAAATAGCCTTTTGTTTAGCATGGAGGCAAAGTTGCTCACCATATTATATCTACTCACTCTGTAATTCTGGCCATGCTAATGGTTCCTTTGTCTTTGACCTCAGCTAAATGACCATACACGATATCCTTGTAAAAAAAAAAATAAACAAGGTGGTACAGTAAGTAATGTTCTTGATTTGTCTCCCATTTTCAGCTCTTGGTAGCTCTGGGAGAGCTGTGAGCGATGCGGCTGCACTTTTGTTAAAGTGTGCTCACCTGTGAAAAAGCTCGAGTCATCGAAGGTTATTGCCGGGAGGTCTTATGAGAAAGCGGAATAAAAAAAAGGACTTTTTTTTCCTGCAGACATATGCACGCATTCACAGGTTCCTGCTTGCAGGGCTCTCAGAATATACACAGAACGCGTCTTTCATTTAATTCTGCTGTTTTAAAGTCCCGATGCCTCTTTCCTTTGAATATTACTTGACAAATGGAGGACAGCAGCAAGGCTCCTGTTCTTTCCATCTACAGTATTTTGTGCACTGGGGATTTTTCCAGAAGAGGAAGAAGATTCTGCACTGTTTACCACATCACGGGGACATTCAAGAGACACGCAGATCAATCTCAAGTGCACTTCCGTGTGACTCAGCACATTTGGCCAATTACTCAGCATGCTAACCTCGCACACGCCCACCGTGTATCACATCGCGACTGCATCGGTAGCTCGTCTAACTCTGTCCCTCCTCATCCCACCCCCCTCATTCCCCCTATTTTTGGCATCAGACATTCCGGGCACGTAGGCCTCAGCACAATGTAAATTATTCAGCCTAGCTTGCCAGAGGCTGGGAGCAAATCATAAATTGCAGATGGTCTCAGGCTATTTCATACGGGTGACCGTGGTTAAACACCAATGCACGGAATCATTTTCAAGCCCACACAAATAAAAGGTTTCATTATTTGTATCTGAGTGCGACAGCATTTAATTTTTTTTGTCTCCGTGTGATGTGTGATCCCCCCCC
>BJFM01000081.1:162678-174704 GCA_016586285.1 Arothron firmamentum
CCCCCCCCCCCGTTTTGTCACGTACAGTACATCATTGAAGATTAAACCTACGCTGGTTTACAAAGGGCGATGGTGTGGCGGCTGTTATGTGAAATTGCTGTGTAAAGGTGACCAAATCCTCATGAATTCACAAATCATGATTGTTATGAGTCCCAAAAATAGGAGGTTATGCCACATTTTTCACCTGGTCTGCATACTTGTGTGAAATGTTTGAATAGGTTAGATTGTTTCTCACTTTTTAAGAAACATAGCTATTCCAGGTAGCTTTCATGCAGCATACTTTCTTGTTCACAAGTGGAATGTGTACGGGTGGGGGTTTTTGTTTGTTTGTTTGTTTGTTTTTTAGCCTGAAGGTGAAGCTGTCCATATTAAAGCTTGTTTGCAAATACATGCCCAGTCCCCTTCCATGAGGTTACTGGGGCAACGTCCCCACGTTAACAGGAGCCAGTTGGTGGTGTGACCATCTGGCCGGGAAACCAGATTCAATGGTGAGAGGTGTAAGGCGTAGAGAGTCAACAAGGAACCGTGGGACAATAAAAGGATAATGAGGAAATGATTCCCGATAGAGCATGGTGATTGTAAACTTTTTGTGTTTGTGTCAAAAACCTGTTTGTTGGAATCTGTATTTGGAGATTCTGAGATAATGATGACAGATGGCACCTCCTGGAGGAGATGCTGGTGGAGGTAGTTGGGCCGCTCCTCTGAGACTGCTGCCCCCTTGCGGTGGAAGAAGAGTCAAAACTGCAGTTAGACATTAAGTGGGCATAGTACTATGATATTTCTGATTATGATATTAGTATATAGATAGATAACGTAAATTCAGGTCAGTTTTGACAGGATTTTGTCAACATCGGCATCGGGTCCAATTCTGATCATCGGGAACGATGAACAGCTTTGCAGCGATCACCAATTGGTTGAACTTCTAGTGCTGCCAGTGTCCCGACCAAAACGCAACAAGACTTCATGTGTTTAATCTGACATGGTGACCCCTGTGAAAGACTAAATGCTTTGGTCTGATCCTGGCATTAGCTACCAAGCCACAGTGTCCGAGCAAACTGGAAAGAGACACGATTTTCACTTGAAACTAATGTCATTTGAAGCTATATGGTAAGAGCTAATGTCTGAAAAACTTGTTTATTTAGCTGAAGGGGCCTGGCTGAAGCTAATGAATGATGTCGGAGTTGATGAAGTGTAGCTGATGACAAATTCCACAAATACTCGCGCAGAGACAAAGAAGAGGAGGGCAGTCACATCGGAGTAACACCGCTGAAATGGTCAGCAATGTTCGGCTTTATGACTGAATGCACACTCACTTATACAAAGCCAACACCCGTTCCGACAGCATCGAGGCGTCACGAATGCATCAAACAACTCTAAACTTTGATCTCGCGGAAAACGTAGCCGCCGCACAAAGTCGGGCGACAGGTCCCTCTGGGGGAGCGGCGGCGAAAGCTGTGGGATTTCTTAAGGCCTTCAATCCCCCGCCGAGGTAATAGGAAACCGGCGAGGGAGCAGGAAAGGTCGCGAAGGAGCATTTCTCAATCACAACTGAAAATTCCTACCTTTCAACATCAGAGAGAAAGAGAAAAACAGCAGAAATGAGTGTGAACATGGCTGCACTGAAGCTGTAATGATACAAAAGAGGTGCATATAGGTATAGAACTGTGTTATAGATGATATCAAAGGCGAGAAATATGTTTACAGGCTCTTGGACACTGCATTTATTAGCTTTTTGTTATGTGGGTGTGTTTCCTAGAACTATCCACTGATGTATAAATCTCCCCCAAGGATCGCATCCTGCTGGGCAGCTGCTTTTCAGATGTACAGACAGCGCCGAGGAGCAGCGAAATCCCACTGAATCCGGGCTGTTTTAAAATGCAGCCACAACAGTCCAGCGATTTTAACAAGGAGGGAGAGGAGCCATATGAGCGAGGCAGATAAAAATTCTTAAAACATTCGATGAATGCCAGAAAAAAACGGTCTTCAACATAAAGACTTCCTGCTACTAGACTTTTTTTGCAGGATGAAAGGACTCTTTGTTGCTAAAAGATAAGTTTTTTTGGTTAAAAAAAAAAAAAAACTTTTGGGGAGAACAATCAGAAGCAGACCAAGGAATCGCTGAATAAAAGAAACAGACTGCTGCACTTGTGCTACCACCATTTCTATTAACAATAGACCACAGCCGCAGCCGCGTGCCTCGTCAGTGAATGCTGGAAATGAATAAGCAGTACCAGCCCATTCTTGAGGGCACATTATGAACAATCGAACGTTTTCATACCCAGTCTGGCGGCAGTTCAGCTTTTCTAAAGTGTCTTAAAAATAAATAAATAAATAAATAAATAAATAAATAAATAAATAAAAGCCCAACTGAGCGAGTATGCAAGAAAAGCTCAAGAAGCCAGTGGAAGCTAAGAGCAGATGTTTCATACCCAAGAGGGTAAACAGCATTTGTAGGGCATGAAATTGATTCAAAGCTTTTTGATGAGGAAAAAAAAGAGAGAGAAGGGAGAGGAAAAGAAGGGGGGAAAAGGGATAGGGAAAAAAATCCACCATAAGTTGATTTAATTGAACGCAGGAAACAAGAGAGATATAGAAAAGCACTTACGCCTCTGTAGTATTTAGAGGAGAGATGGTCCCAGCGGGCATCTCACCTCTCGTGTGCAACCAGAGTAAGCTGCCAGACACACACACACACACACACACACACACACACACACACACACACACACACACACACACACACACACACACACACACACACACACACACACACACACACACATATGCTGCCGTTTCCCATAACACCTTTTGGTTTACAGGAGGTGACAAGGCCCTGAAGCCCGAAAAGCTGCTGGGCCCGAGGATGCACGGCACTCTTTCGGAGCCCCGAAACGATGCTGAGATGTAGATAAACGGTGCGTTTTGTCTTCCAAACCATGTCTGTGAATCCAAGAAATGAGTCAAAGTAACTGATTGAAAGTGAGGAAAAATGAACAGTATAATGTTCTGACACCACCATTAGAATGGGGAAGATGAGCTGTTAGTATTAATTACAATATTAATTGCAAATGGGAAATCACAACCACTCCCACTGTTATTCACTGCATAATATATATGTGAAGTGTGTACTTTGTGTATAATATAACAAACATGGTTTTATAAAGAGCGACTGAAGACAAAATGATTTTATCTTCCATAAAAGCGGATTTTGCCAGCCGCTAGCTGAAAGCATCAATATTTGATGACCAGGGAATGAGAGTCTATAATCGTATATATTGAGCTTTTAATTATTCTCTCTGTAGGCATTCAGATATATCACACTGTCTTAATCACGGGCCTTATTATTGAGTCAGCTGAAGCCAGCTGTGTTGGAATAGGAGATCTTCCTGTGCTTAATTCTGACATTTGCTCTCCAAACTCTGAAGCTCAGACCTCCTCCCAGCTCCGACTGCCTGAACTCTTCTTTGGGATGCAAATCCAGGCCCGTGAGGATGATAAAGTTAGAACCTTTCCGACTTGTTAAAAGCAATATACAGCTTTGTTTTTGCATCTAAGACCAATATGTATTTTTGCCAACAAACTTCTTTGTAACTGAGCAGCTTCAGCTTCTTTTGCTAAATTGAGATAAAAGGTAGTTGTTGGTTTTTTGAAAAAAGAGTTGTTTTCTTGGAATGTTGAGACTACGTGACCCGCGATGGATTTATCCACACTGGGGAAATTACATAAAAGTGAAATCTAAAAAAATAAAAAAAGTGGTATATGTCTTGTGATCTATAAGAAAAAAAAAACTTAACACAAAATAAAGGACATATACAAAAAAACAATAATAACGGATTTTATAAGTCCTTACATCCATGCCCTCTGCGTAAATGTGCAGTAGCTTGTGTGTGTTTGGGAGAGTGGGTGAGAAAGCAGCTTTGTTTGGTTTCTCTTGCCTCTTTGAGTGGATGTGGCGTGCACGAACAGTGTTTTTAAACCAGGGAAAAGTAATGGGAAGTGCCGCGAAGAAAAGTCCTGAGCTTGCCTTACACAGACACACAGACACACACACACAGACACACACAGACACACACACACACACACACACACACACGCACACACACACACACGCGCACACACACACACACGCACACACGCGCACACACACTCTCATATCACCAGCCTACCACCATAGCTTGTTGTGTTGTAAATCACTGCCCTCTTGCTGCTCTATTAAGATATGGAAAGCTTCACATGGGATTTATATAGTCAATCTATTTTACTAGTCGTCGGTCTCAGTGGTGCCATCAGGTTTGTTCCTTAAGTGTCTTATCAGTTAAATGCAGCTGTGATGGATCCGCAAAGCTGACTGCGAACCTACGACGCTACAGAATATGATTGCATGGGTTCATAAATGGATATTCCAAGGTTATTTATTGTATTATTTTTAAAACGCATGTGAAACAACGCAACACCTTCTTCTGTTGTCATAAACTCCTTTCTCGGTTTCCATTTATACGCCAGCTTTTAGCGATGAGACTGAAAATCACACACGTAAGGCATGTGCCTTGATGAGATCCACTGGAGTAAAAACACAATCAATGCCATAGATTCCCGCTTGTTCCTGGACATTAACATGAGATCTGATCACTGCCGAATGAAACTATTGTGTCAGAGGCAAAGGACTTTACCTGGCTCATTTTTGAAAGCTCATATTTCCCATCCTGCATCTGGCTGTAGCTTAATAAAGATTATGATGTGACCATTGAGGCATAGAAGCAAAACCTCAGTCTCATTTCATAAAAATGGCTTTAATACCCTTGTTTTTTGTATTTGTAGCCCTGTGATAGGCTGGCGACCTATCCAGGGTGTACCCCGCCCCTCGCCCCATGACAGCTGGGATAGGCTCCAACAGACCCCTACGACCCAAGTGTGGATGAAGCAGGTAAAGAAAATGGATGGATGGATTTGTAGCTTCTCAAATTTACCAAGAAAATCAAGGCTATTTGATTTGAGCATGATTTTGAACAGATTTAAATCTTTGCTTTTATAAACCTGCAGGTAATTTGACATCAGTAAAGCTTGGGGGGGGGGGGTCAGCGCTATCTGAAGGTAAACATTTAGCAAAAAAAAACAACTTGCAAGTCCCTCCTTGTTTCCCCTGTGCCGACTCCTCCAACCACAGCATCGTTACTGAAGCATGGCATCCCAGTCTGTTGCCCCCCCCTCCCCGCTCGTGCCTCGCTCTGCCATCGTTCACCACTCCTCTCGTAACTGACGTAAACACGGCCTTCTGAACTCATGCTGGTTGAAAAGAAAGAGAAATGAGTGAGAAGTTGACCAGCTCATCTCCATAAATGCATAAATGTTGAAAAGAATATCTCGCCACCCACCGTGCAGCCTTTCGCACAGCGCAGTGGGAACATTGCAGTGTATGCTGCTTAAATTTAATTAATTTAGTAAAGAAGTCCTTAAATATATGCATGTAGAGTTCAGCCAAATGTGATAATGGACCAGATAAGCCTTTGGTATTTGAATTGCTGATCGTCCCTGGCTTCTTGGAGATTTTTTTCCTCTTTAACATCCGACTGCTCGATAGCTGCGTGAGGCGGGATACATGTCATTCATGAGGGGACAATGTGGTTAGATCAGGATGTGGAAAATAGCTTGAAAAGATCCATAGACGATTAAAGACAAAGAAAGAAAAGAACAAAGAGGGCAAAGGTCAGGTAAATATCTTCCAGCCTGGAGGTGAGCAGGGAGGGGTGTTCGGACAAAGTGACCCGGGCTCAGAGCCAGCCTAAGCGCCAATAAAATATGGCCATTATACATTTAGTTCATCCTGGCTCAGCCTCTAAGGCCAAAGATTTTGATCCTTTCTGTGTTAACGCTAGGAAACGGGATAATGATGACAACCCAGTCTTGTTTTTTGTTTTTTTTTTTTCCCTCCATCTGCTTAATATAGATAACATGCAAAAAATAAAGGCGTAAACACATTTGTGCGTGATGCAGTTCAGCAGCTCCGCCATCTATAACTGGCATGCAGGGAGCTCATAAAAATACAAAAAGAGGTGGTCTGGAGTACACCAGAAACATGGGGGTGGGACACAATAGGAAGCGCAATCAGTTCAGGCATTGTTTCTTCTAAAGTAGTTTGTGGATTTAAATGAGGTCTAGGAATAAGAGCTGATAGGAGAGAGGAGTCAACACACGTGGAATTCACTCAGCATTGATGGATTTTACTGTAATAAAGCTGCTATGACCAGTGTTTAGACATAGAAACATACTATATATTTTTTTTCTTTAAAGGTTATACTATCATGAAAATGTAGATAATAATATCACATGACATTGTGAAATGTTCTTTCTTCTGCCCAGATATTTTAAACATTTTGAGCATATACGCCCACCTCAATCACATTCCTTGTTCGGTTTTATAGCATCGAAAGATGGAATTTATCAGCAGCTTGGACAGTTTTGGGTGCGTGTGCCTCAAATGAAAGGCTACTGATGTCATATATGATGGACCGGAGTTGAGGATAGGCTGTAAGGAAAAAAGAAAAGACTTTACGTGATCTTTAAACTTGCATTCAGGGTTGAAATTGAACTTTAAATTAATGTCACTATGAAGAAAAACGCCAGCTACTGTACGGGCTCCTGGGATTCAGAGTCGCAAAAACTGCTGGTTTTAAATGTGATAGTAAAGGATGGAGAAGAGTCAGGACTTATGGGGCCCCTTTCTCTACCGTTTCAGAGGAAGCTAAAGAAGCAGATGCAAAAGTGAACTGGAAAGGAGCTTAAAACAGAGACAGAGTGCTGAGGAGGAGCAAAGGAAACTAAAAGACAGCGAGGGCGGAAGAAGAGAACAAAAAACAAAACTAAGCTGCTCACAAGAATGGAAAACATGCAGAAAGAAGGTGTGGAAAAATCAGAAAAAGAAAGACATAGTGATTTATAGGAGTTATTAACAGATGCTCTTTCTTAGAAATGTGTTTTACCTTTTCTGCATTTAGAACAAGACTTCCATCAGTGTATAACATTCAACATAATAGCAATAAACAGATCCATACATACTTTTGCAGAGAACATAAAAGCATTTAAATGCAACCGCAAACATCCCTGAGAGAACGGCAGACCGTGTTGGAGCCATTGATCAGATCCCCCCATTATGTCAAACCGGCGCGGCTCTCATTCCTGTTTTGTCCTCAGATGATGAACCGAGCGGAGGACAAACAGAGCGGAGCGCCAATCGATACATCCATTTACAACATGAAAATTACCTGTGAAGTGAGGGAGCTGGAAAAACAAACTGATAATCTTCCTACTGTCAGTTGTATTTCAATGAACATGAACCTCTGGGTTCGCAAACATGCATCACAGTAGTTACATCTCGGGATCGAAACACAAAGCGCGCACGCACAACACTACTTGTCTTTTTTTTTAAGCTGCTCAAGTTCTCCGAATGAAATGGAAAACGTTGCATCTGCAGGGGAATCTTGCTGTTTCCAGGGTTTCATTAGCAATTAAAGCACATTGTTATTGCAACAAAAGCTGGATCACAGATGCATTCTTCACTTCTCTGTTTATACTCTGCAAAAATCTGCCATTAGTTTTATTTATGGCTGCTTTTTTGTTTTGCTTTGTTTTGCTTTGTTTTACAAGTTGCGGTCATAGGGCTCGTGCAGATTTGCCCAGAACAAAATCTTTGTTGGATTGTTGTTGACTAAATAGAGACTAAATGTCAGGTGAAGTGAGCGACCCAGCTACAGCGATGAGAGATAATGCTACAAGACAATTAAAGGACTTAGTCTGTTCATTTGGTTCAATTGCAAAGACAATCAAGCAAAGCTACTCTTAATCTGCTGCATTGTGTTAATTCTCCCCATCTTATTATCCTTCCTGAACAATCTGAAGTTGCAAATTATTAAATAAAGGACCATTGTTTCCTAAAAAAAAAACAAGAACAAGGTCCTCCAAATGTTATTTTTAATGCTACAAAATATATTTAGCACTACAGTGTGTGGCAAATATTCAATGTAAAGCTTCCACCTTCATTACTAAACAATGTTTGTATCAACATAAGACTGTGTCTATGTGTGCGTGTGAGAAAGAGAGAGAGAGAGAGAGCGAGAGAGAGAGACAGAGAGAGAAAGAAGGAAAGAAAACAGAGTCCCATCTGAGTGTAACCTCTGGCCACGAGTCATAGACGAACAGCGCCAAGATTTTGCCAGTCAGACTGATGTCATCTGCTGAACTGGAGGAATGAGTCCCACATGTCAGCGTCATAGACCTCCCACCCGACACACATGCACATGCGTGTCCATTTGCACACGCGTCAGAGGAAACAGTCTGCGTGTCTGTCTACTTGATGGTATTGTTGGGGTTTTTTTAAACATCGACATCGTGTTTAACACCTGGGGAAATGTTTCGCAGGCTCTGACAATGATGAGGTAGCACATGTGGGTTGGAAGAGGTGACAGTGAAGAGCGCGCAGATTTTGCTGTGGAATAATTATCGACCAGGCCCATGACACAAGTAACAACTGGCCTATGACGGCGATGTCTTGCATTATTCTTCTTTTTTTTTTTTTTTTTTTTTTTTAGCAAGTCAGTCATAAAAGAATCTAAATGCCAACTTGCCTTAACGTTTCAGTCAGCTTTTGAAAGTAATGTGTTCATCTCCCGGAGTTCTACTTGATATACAAATCAGTACAAGGCTGCAAACCTTTAGTTTTGGAGGATAGATTCAGTCTCATAATAGCCGTTATGTATTCCACGTGTTATTGTTGCCATGGAGACGAGAGTCTGGTTGATGTTCAGCAATGTTCGCAGATGCTCACCAGGCCATTTTGTTTCCTTGTGGCTCAGACACTCAATTTTGCAGTAAGTGTCTTAAAATAACATATGGGCTCGAAACGGTAAAATGTGACTTGAATCTGTCTTTCAGGGGAGACTGTAGCCTTTTTAAATCAGCCCATACTCAGACGGTTGGCTGCTTCATTCCACCCACCTCCAACCATATTATCCTGTCCCTTTACCGTTGTCTTCCATTGTCAAACTGGCTAAACCAGTGGGTGAACTTCACCAACGCTGACACTAGGTAAATCTTTCTGTAACTTGGGGGAGTGAAATGCCAAGATTAATATAAATATACTCTCTAACTGCTTTCATGAGTCCATGAATATCCTGCGTCAAGCAGGTCCTGTCAAAACAACCTTCATCGCGGTGCCACATGCACACTGGCAATGCCAAATAGCGCTATTTTGATATTTTACATAAAGAGAAGTATAATTCTTCAGGATTTTACTATACAGATATTCATTTTGTTCCACATGCTATTTGGACTATACGCATTTGCTGTTGGGGCAATATTTTATTTTTGCATTTTGAAGAATCTTTGAGTCTTCACTTGTGATTTCATCGCTTTGCACATTTGTCTTTGCTAGTAATGCACTACAGGGGACATATTAAAAAAAAAAAAAGAGCAGTGCAAGTCTGCATGCCAGGTAGCAGATTAAGAGATGTTTGATGGAAAACACTTAGGCTGGAATTACAAATATGTTTGCATGAACTTATGCCTCGTTTTATCACGTCACATTCGGGCAAACTGCCGCCTCCACTGTTGTATTTAGACTATAAGAAGCCTTTTAAAACCCTAAATGGAGAGGGATGAGTGAGTTGATCATGACTATTAAGTCTGCTTGGCTTCACGTGCAGCATCCGCAGGAGCAGCCTGGCGTGAGGATGAGTAGATGTGAAATGTGGGCACAGGCTGTGGGCGAGATCCACTTCCTTGGTCTCCGTAGAGATGACAGGCAGACAGGAAGGCCTTCCCGCACGCTCGGCCGTTGCTAATTCAAGATGGCAGCCACGGTCGGAGAAGCTGGCGTCTAATGGTGCAGGTTTGAGGAGGTCATCGCTGGTGACGACATGACGAAACATCTGTTTGTTGCAATTATGTGAAATACCTTGAATTGTTTTCTGCACCATTGAACTTCGTCCGCTGCCATCTGCCCACAATGAAACATTTATCACTGACATAGATTCACAAAAAAAGGGAGCCATCTGCTTACGAGAGAAGGTCGTTTGCCTTTATTTGTTCTTTATGATGGGTGACATCTCATTTCATTAGACCACTGGAAGCGTCCAGGCCAGAGAGATAAAGGAAAGCGTGTCTCTTTTTTTTTTTTTTTTGGTCGGTTGAACACTCGGGAATAGTTTGATGTATAACCATGGACAAATTCCTGTGGCAAAGGAGAAAAATCCAATGTGATATGTAGATAAAGAGTAAATCATACTCATACTCTAAGAGTAAACATATGAAAAAAAAAAAACCTTGAAAAACAGATGGTCAGAGGAATTTGGTCTCACATTAGAAAAACAAGGTAACAAGAAAGTAAACCAGAATACACTGGAGGCTTCAAGCTGTAATCACTCTGGCCTCATCTTCGAATTTGTTGCAGTAATGTTGGAGGGCAAGAGGCGTGTAAGCATTTCAAGTCTCCCTCTATTGATAATTACAGCTTTGATCACATTCGTCTGTTCACGGCAGAGGATGACTTCCTGTCTCTCCCGCATCAGCAATAAAGTGGAGGTCAAACAGGCATTAACGATGATATCCAGGTTTGATGGAACCGGTTCTGCATTTGGAGATGGAGGTAAAACAAAATGGATGTGAATCTAATGAGTCAACCCAAGTTTTCCAGGCTCGTACCAGTGAATTTTTCACGTTAGTGTCAGATGCTATAGATACCACCGTGCTACTGTTGCTGTGAGGTTGGAAAGTTTGTTGGGAAGTATAGTTTCAGAGTTGTTTTTTTTTTTTAATCTGTTTTTGATATTTGTTATTTAAGTCAAATGTATTTTGGCTTGGGTTACATCAAGGTAATGCAGTAAAAACTCTTTACATTCTCCTCAGGTCTGTCTTTATAGCGCAGCTGCATGCCACAAGAGGGACTATTTCTAGAGGAAGGTTCAATCACATCCTAGCTGGCTGATGTCAGTGCTCACAGACGCCCCGCGGTGAACCTGCCTTATCCGAGACCTGTGTGCTCCTGCTGCTGTAAATTGGCTTTTCCACGCTCGCTTTTAAACTGTCAATTGTTCTCCCCTGGCTCCCGTCATTTCTCCACTCTCATCAAAAAAGCCCACATTTGTCTCAATGAGGCAAAATCAATCTGCGGACGCTTGGCTCCTTCCTGCGGGGAGGAGGAGTTCGGCCCGCACACCCTCTTCACCCTGCCGGAGCTGTGATATTTATGTACTTGACCTTAAATAGATGTAATTGGCTAACTTCCATTTTGTCCTCTACCGGCGCTCTGTCATTACGTCGAGAGCGAGAAGATAACAGCTTGACTGTTCTCGTCCAAATGGGCACACTGCTGGGAATAAATGAGAACTCTGCATCGAGTGACGACGCCTTTACAGAACCTTTTAATCAAACGAGCTCTTTAAAATGAGTCATTTAAGCGCATTGTAACTCTCACCATGACCTTTTGCCTTGCTGTTGGAGCAAACAGTGCAGCTGATACTAGAAAACACGAAGCCTCCTTGGCTTTTGTTGTGGATAATAAACATGCCTTCGAAATGGCTTCAATGCTTTTCTTTGAGTCCCCAGGCCGCTCGACCCTCGAGACCAGTTGCTGGGAACTGCGGAAGCCTCCCTGAGAGTCAAATCCTTTCCAGCCAAACCATCCAAAAAAGTTGCCACCAGTTCCACATCCCCCTTTCACTGGTGTTCTGCTGTGACCTCATCACCAGCCGAGAAAATGTGGAACACGTGGCACGGTCGTGGGTGGGCTGGATAACGGCACAATCCACTTGAAGAGACCTGGAAATTAAAGGGAGCCCCATCTGCTGTTGCTTGTGAGGATTTCAGAGTGCAGTCTTGGAAGGGGGAAAAAAACAAAAAAAACTTTGCTATTATTTTAATCCCATTACCGTTGCTTGTTGTGATGAGAGCCAGTTCGCAATATTGCTCTAGGAAAGGTGTTCATCTGTGCTGTTGAGCCACGGGAGCTAAAAGAGAAGGATGGGGGGGGGGGGGGG
>BJFM01000081.1:180318-191131 GCA_016586285.1 Arothron firmamentum
CCCCCCCTAAAAAAATGGGTTTGAAAGTCAATCGTGCACGTGTTGCAGACCGGTCTGACCAGGATCGGACAGGAAGTCCTGCACGTTAAACAGCATGTTAAAAGTTGCGCAGAGGAGCTCGAACAGTGCTGGTTTACCTCCGTATGCTAACTTGATAATGGGATGTCGCAGGGAAAAGCAGAAATGGTCCACTAACAAGCTAGAAAAGTGCAAATCGCCACCTATCATAACAAAAGCGATAAAGAATAGATTATAGTTTTGAGGACAAAGATAGTAATCCAATTAAAGGATCACCTTAAAGATCCACTTAAAATTGTGTTTGAAATAGAATTTCCTTGTTGGATTTTGAGCTTTATGAAGGTCTAATGTGTGAAATACACACATTTAATAAGATTTGGGTAGCAGAGCACTCATTTAATCCATGAGTGATGCGACAAAGAATAATAACAATTCATCCTATTCTGCGTGGCCGGCCGATTAATTTTGTTCTCTTTTTTGTCTGGCTGATGCTGCAGTACCCTTCAAGGCCACTTATCATCTAACATTCATTATGGACAACCTCCACAGACCTTCAGCACAGGCTCACCGTGAAGTGTTAGTTACAAGTACTTCTTTTATTAGCGTTGCCTTTATTTTTGAATAATTAATTGTCAAACTGCTGAATTCTGACAGCTGCGGTGATTAGGCATGACTCAATTCAACACTTCTTGTCTTCCTTAAACAAATGAACGAAGACACAAAACAGAACCGTCAGGTGTGGCGATGAAATCGCCAAGATGCAAAAACAGTGATGCAGCGTGCAGAAAATAAAAACAACGATGTGATCTTCAGACGGTCCTGTTGTGCTTTCTCACTGCTCTGCCAGTGTTTTCTGATCTCTGTCCCACAAACGTGTGGGAGGGAATCGAGCAGAGGTGGCCAGAGCTGGTGGGAGGCCACAGCGGAGAAGACGGGAGAGGAAGAGCAGATGGTGAGGAATTTTCGGGGTTTATTTCAGGAGGGTTCAGCCTTTTACGGCTCATATACCGACTTAATTATGAGACAAAGGGGAAAGTGAGCTTCTGGAGGAAGAGAAATCTCCATTAATCCTACGAGCTATGACGAAGAGGAGGGAGATCATTTATTGATCGCATATTCAGCCGTGGTGTTAAATATGACCCCCTGGATTTAAAGGGAAAGCTGACCTCGGAACGAGCACACATATATTACGCATCTGTGACGTTAATTTTACATCATCTGTTGATACCTGACAAAGGTCAGGGGTCATCGGAGGCAGAATTACAGGTTGGTAAGGGCAAACATCTAGAGGCAATTTAGACTCCCTAATCAGTCTTCTGGAGGTACCAGAACAAGTTTGCACGTGCTTTGGGTTCATACCGTGAATTTTTGGCATTATCATGTATTTATTATGTACTGTTTAACCAAAACGAATGCAAACCCATTTCCCTTTAAAGGAAAATTAATAATATTCAAAATGATGATTATGTTTTCTTTTCTTAAAGAACCCTCCTGTTTAATCAAAGATGTATGTTGCTACCTATACATTGCATTAGCGGTAAATATGTAGGAAGAAATTGCATTGAAAGAGCCTGACCAAAAGCCACTGTGACCTTCCGTGCACAGCACACAACGGTGACACAGAGACGGCACAGCAGGACATTATCAGCCGCTAACAGAGTCTTCGCTCTGGGTCTCCATCTGTTCCGAGATGACTGAGAGCCGCGAAATTGGATCCACCTGTTTAATGGAAACGCAACTGCTCTGTCAGTTATGTTTCAGCAAACACAAACCGAGCAGCAACTTCCTGTCAGGTACATCCGAGCTTGAATAGATGGGGGTAAAAAAATCCTTTACACCCCCTCAAATGCAGCGATCATCTCAGATTAGCAGAAGATTAACAGTCGTCCCGTCATCCTGTAGTTCTCATGATAACCGCTCATCTGCTATCTCTGGTTCTGACTCTGATGGCGTTATTTCCCGATTCGGTTGTAGAGGAAGCGAAGAAGCTTCACAGGTAGCATCTGCAGCGCGATAACGCCACTGCGCCTTTTCATATCATGCGGTAAAGCCGCTGTGGAGCTTTTCGCTTGGCTACTGGATGATCAAAGAGTCAACGAGCTCTTCGAAGAGCCGGAGAGCGACACAAATCCCAGCGGTGTTTCGGCTCAGAACTGCAGCTGGAAATTTCACCAAAGAACAAAAGAAAAGACAAAAGAAGTTGCTTCCAAAATTTATCAAAAGAAATGACTTGATGGTTAGTCCGTCCCTCCGAATTCCGGCTGTTTATCTGGGTCCAGGAAGTGGAAGTAGCAGCCTCAGCACAGAAGCCCAGGCTCTCTTCTCCCCAGCCACCTCCACAGCTCCAGCAGAGGGGTGCTGTGGCATCCCCAGACCAGCCGAGAGGGTATGAGCCTGGGACTATTTTTTTAAGTTTAATTTAGGAGTGATATTAGCAATAAGGGAAAAATTAGCTCATGGTAGAACACAACCAACCCCACTAGTACTTCACTGCTTCGAACCAAGCTTTTGGGGTCTCCGCTCGGCACGTATGTGATCGGTCTCGGAGCTGCTGCGGGTTGAGAGTTGTCTCGCCTCCGACGGGCCCCGAACTTCACATCACTTTGTCCTAGAGTGTCACGGTAATCGCTCGTAATCCCTCCTCAATTATGCCTGCCGACCTAAACCCCTAAAGGTCAGAACACCGATGCCTGATGATAGCTGCTGAAGACTCAAACAAAGGCTGGATTAAAACAGGAAAGCGCAATGCGGGATTCCTGCCGAGACATGGCTGATGCAGTTGACGATGCTTCAGAAGTGTCACAATGGATGAACAGAGCAAAACACACTTTGCTACACAATCAATATAACAATTACCGAGGAGATGTAATCAAACCGGGGTCAGAGCTGCCGTGTCTCTTTGAAACCCTTTGAAATTGTATGCAAACAAGGGCGCACTGTTGCATTAATTAAGAGAATAAGGTGTTCAGGATCAGCCAGGAAATAAAACAGTCACGGCAAACAAGACGACAATGATATTTGCTGCCCGTTTGATGAAGAATAAAAGGAAAAGTATTCATATCATTAAGTGGGTTTGGAAAGGGCTTGAGTTGTTCTTTTCCTAAACTTTTACAAACCTGATAAAAGGCTGAATCCAGGTTTTTCCTGTGGTTCATACGTGCTGGGCTGGCAGACTGGAGGCTTGAGAAGTGACCTTGTGACCACCACAGGCCCAGGAGCCAAGCTTGTCCCAAGGCTATGAACCTCAACTCCCTCCCCTCAGCTGGGATGGGTTTAATGACAAGAAGTCTCTCAGTTGAGAGGAGGACTAACTACTAAAAATCCATCACTGTATTCCAAATGATTCCATAATTCTTTGCGTTCTGTCTTTGGCTGGATCTCTAAATATTTCTGTCAAGAGTGGCATTTAGGAGACGCGCAGCGGATGTGTTGTTATTGTTGTTTACAATATGAATCATGTCCATCCCAGCCTGGTCAAAAACTTTAACCTATCCATCTTCATCTATGACTAAAAATATTATATAATTCCTAAATTTCCACCTCTCCCCTGCACTCCAGCTGAAAGGAGTCTTCCTCGTATCTCCAGGTTCGTCAGATATCTTCGGAAAAAGTGCTGAGACCAACCGCCCAAGACAATTACCACATGCTAACAATGGAAAGAAGCGGCTGCCGAAAGAAAAGTCCTGATGATGCGCAGGACAGGATGAAAGATAACAGAGGGGAGGGGGGGGGAGAGTTGAATGGCGGATAAGATCGAAAGGACTCAAGGAGAAGTGCTTAAGCTTGGATGTTACAGTGTCCCACCGACAAAAAAAAAAAAAATGTAGTGGTCCTCGAACGGCGAAGGACATGTCCAGAATTAGCTTTTATCGTCAGGCCATGATGTTACATGGAAAAATAGTGGAAAAGTTTGAAAACCCAGACTGCAAATCTGCCGTTCATCTTCTTTTACGCACATTTGTAGCCGATTAGATCGTTATTTCAGCTCAATAGTCAGAAGTTTTTCTGGCAGAAACTGTCATAATTATTAATTTGCGAGTATTTTTCTTTTTCCAGATGTCACAAACCCGCACTGAATAACTAAGCACATTAGCCGGGTGCTGACAAGTTACAGATAATCATGTGTTGATTGGAGATAAATATCAATAAGATAGAGAAAAGTCCTTTCAGCTGAAACGTGTAGTTGGGATTAGTTGGGTCAAACGTGGCTGCTTGAGTCTGCTGTACTGTCGCTAAACCGTTGACTTCCTAGTTGCCGAAGCGGGTTTGATGTTCTTTTCGACCATATTTGTGCAGCATCATCATCATCATTATCATCATTATCATTATCATCATCATCATCATCATTAACAGGGCATCTGTGACTTTACTGGGAGATGAGTGGAGTCCCCTTAAACACAGCTCTTCCAGTGTTAATCACTGACTCGGTGAGTTGCTGCTGTAGCTTTTTCATTTATCTCTGCTTGAATTTACAGTGAAGGTCAGTCAGAAAAGAAAAAGCCTCCTCCCAAACCAAATGCTTAGTTTTTCTTTATATAAGTGCAGAACGAAAAGAAATAGACTATTTGTTTCCCAAGCTGAGCTTGCTATGTATTACGTTAGGCTGTGGTGGGCTGTGCTGAATTTACTCTCCCAGAGGAATTCAGCAAGATGTATTGGAGTCCACTTTGTTCCCATGAAAGTACTACAGTCGCCGTTAAGATTTAATATTGCCCAAAAGCAGTTTTTCGCAGTTCTTACCACACGGGTATTCAATATTCTGAATCTTTCATTTTTGAATGGACTGAAGGGTCTGTTCAGTTCTATTTAATAACCAAAATTCACTACCAATTGCAGATTAAAGACTATTCCTTACCATGGGCTATCGTCCCGTCTCGCTCTGAAATGGCTGCAGGAGTTCATGTCAGAGGCACATTTGTGTTTTATTGAAAAGGCTGGCTGCTGCCAATAATTATAAAAGGCAGCCGACCGTTTCAGCAAGTCCGTCCGTGGAAGTTTTTATTTATTTATTTATTTTTTTTGTTAGCAGCTGTCCATGCGGCGTTACAGAGTTCGAGTACGTGTCCGGCACTGAAAAATGCAGGAGGCTTAATGTAACAATAAGAAAAGACACCTCAAAGACCATCATAAAGGCAGATGCCGTGGGAGAAAGATAGTGAAGGCACCACGCACACGTCAAGGAACTCAAACTCTGCTGCATTATTTATCCAGATCAGCTGACGACAGTACTCACCGAGATCTGTCAGGTCAGTGTTCCTTTTAACTTCAGCCCGGATGCACTCAAATGTGGCTCGCTTGTAAGGGCTGTGCTATTTCTCTGTCTTTTTTTTCTTGTCATCTCTCCATTCACTCCATTGTAGCTGTTCTGACCCTTCAGTGATCATTTTTGTGCCACGACATCGTACTCGTGCGACTAAAATGTCATTATGACCGCATATTTTACAGACCGCATCATCGACACACCGACCACCCACGCCAGTGAAATCATTGACATTTAGGCCCTTTTACACTTTTGTGCGTTGTTAGCCAGTTGCTGATTCGCTGTGCAGAACGGGCTCTGAGGGGTTGTCGTTTTAAAATTTTCCTTTCTTCCAGATTCCATTTATGTCTGTTTATGCTCGTCTCAAAATACTTTTTAGAGACTTTCCACGCCACCACCTGATAGGTGTTGGGGTCAGAGGTCATCTTTAAACCCCTTAAAGGCTGTTATTTATGGGCACTTTCCCGAGTCTAACAAACACACATTTCTAGAAAGCATTTAGTCCATGACCACTCGTCAGGTGGCTAAATGCTGGATTTCAATAAAACTGTGCTGAGAAGGACAGAAGTCAAGAGTTTAATAATGCTTTCTTCTTTCTGACCTGTTTTATTTGGACTGTTTTAATTACTGGCACCGCTGCTTTTGTTCTTAGATGCTTGCCAATTTCTAATGCAAGGACGCTTTTTAGCATTTGTGGTGCAAAGGTCCTCACAGGCACACAGACTTTTTCTTAATCTTTGGCTTAGTGGGAAAATTGATTTTAGCACCTCACTGTATGATAGCATATTTATTTAATAAATATGCTGTCCCCATGTACAAAACACATGGATTTTTCTCCTGACACCTTTGATTGGTTTGATAACAGAGGGATTATCACTATCACATACATAAAAGGAAGAATTACATCATACAAGAATGCTGAAACTCCCAAGTCAGAAGATAAAGAAGCTGTGTGAACCGATTAGCCATTTTAACGCTTTATGATTTGGAGATGCCCAGGCTCTATTTTGTACCAATGATGCCTCATCAGCGTGCAAATGTGCATGAACATGGGGCATGCAAGGGGTCTCTGCCACCAGTGGGTGATTGTAAATGTATATATTTATATGGAGGGCTGTCAAAACTACCATGTTGGTTTTGATGATGGTTTGTAATCGTCTGCTGCTGCTGCTGCTGGGCAGCAGTGCGTGCAGGGAGTGGGTAAAAACAACAAGACCCTGCTGGGCCACTTGATGGGATCAGGTACGAGGGGGAAAACAAAGAGGGAGCATCGTAAGCACGAGGTGATTTGCATACCCTTCAGAAAAGAGTTTTCATTTCGCTGAAGCACCACAAGCTTGATGAAGCATCCCAGTGCTAGCAAGTTCTGGTGCAACATCTGGCTGAGCATCTATCTGACTGTTTACAATTTCCTACAATCCATTTGGTATTTTCAAAAATCGGTAAAGTTACATTCTTGTTTTAATGAGGGTTAGAATATATACGGTGTGTTGCATTTTCACAGCGCTGAAGCTCGTGTTGAGGTTATTTATCCGGGGACTACTGATTTGTTTGCCATTTAGAGTTCAAATCACCTTAATTGTGGTCTATTACCCCTGCATTGATATGGACCGATGGAGCCGAGTAAAGCCATTAAATACAGCAAAAGTCATTAAGTAAACTTAGCTGTAAATATCACCAGATAAAATGTCACAGTGGGGTCCATCTCATATTACAACAGCATGCTAAGTCAGGCCTGGGCTAATATTTACGATCCCAGGGAGACACGCCACACATTACTGATTGATTATTTAACTATTGCATTTTAAATACGTCTTTTTCGGCTCCATTAGCATCCGAGATCCATCGCTAATTGTAGGTAAATGCTGCAACTCAACATCACTCAACTCAAAGAGGACCCCCCCCCCGCAACGACTCAAATAAAGCCTAAGACAAAGTTATTATGCATTGCATATGAAGCGTGACAGTGGCCTAAGTGCAGTATGCTTTTAAGTCAGGTCAAATGTTCTAGTGTGTGTGTGTGTGTGTGTGTGTGTGTGTGTGTGTGTGTGTGTGTGTGTGTGTGTGTGTGTGTGTGTGTGTGTGTGTGTGTGTGTGTGTGTGTGTGTGTGTTTGTGTTTGTGTGTGTCACACTTGAGGTTGTAATTGTTGGAACATTAAACACCCAAGTGATCTTGATTTGCACTTAGTGTAGAATGGACAATCAAGTTTATATTCCATGGCATCATGTGAAAAACGCAAATGAATGTTAGGCCTAATGGACAAAATGGGAAAATATTGATAGATATTTATCAGTTTAATATCTTTGAAAGCTAGCAGGCCCGCTGTAAGTGCTTTATTATGTACCACCGCTCGAAAAGTGGCGACAGAAACACTGAGCGAGTGGATTCTAACAACATCAGACATAAATGTAGCGGCAGCCGCGCGCTCTGAATATCACAACACTGATGCGAGCTCCCGTACTCTACATGGGAACCTACCGGATGATCAGCTGCTAAACCCTGTCTCCCTTCAGCACCAAAGGCCACGCAGTGAATGGTGTCATGAATCATTCAAACACTCAAACACAGCACAAATTCAGATTTTTCTAGTGTCATGATTAAATATAACTAGTTATCCACAAACGAGATTGTGTGTGTGAGAGCGTTTCCATAGAAATCCTTTATTTCAATCTCTGCATGGGTGGACGGTAACTGACTGTGTCCTTTTGTTCAATTATGCAGACAAGGCTTTGCGCACACGTTGTTTCCGGCACACTTTTAGAAATGATGCTGAAGAGCAAACTGTGGGACTCACAACATTCTGGTTTATATTGTGAGACCTTTACGACGTTACTGGTTCGATTTTCTTACATACTTTAATGGCTTCGTTAAGAAGCTGCTGCTAATGCGAGGCAGAACGTCTTATTTGACAGAACGATAACTTTAAAATATGTGCTGCGCAGAAAACAGAAAAACACACATTTCTTGTGCGTTTCTCAAAATTTAAAAGTAAAAAAAAAAAAGAAGATGCGATCGCTAAAAGGTACCCATGAAGTTACACAGATATGTGTTTTTAATAGACATCTGTTCTCCTCTAATTGTGCTCAATGTAATTCAATTTAACTTTATTTATACAGCGTCCTCTCCAGCCTTACCCCTGAACAAGCAACACTGGCAGGAAAAACAAGACGTCTTCCTTTTAACAGAAGGAAACCTTGAGCAGAACCAAGCTCATATGGTTGGCCAGATGGAGGAGAAGGAAAGAGAAGCACAGACACATATATCACACATGCCACCACATTAATTAAACTGAGCTAATACATAGTAATGCACTCTAATGACGTTGCTAGTATTTATTATGAATGAACTGGAAGTCTGTGTCGGGATTCTTCAATATGGGTCAGCAAGCATTCTGGTATATGTGAGCCGGGCACCCGCATCATTAACCAACTGATAATGAAACCATTTTCAGGCGCTAATATTAACGTTTGCTAATGTTCCAAGAGCCCTTCTGCCCAATCCATAAAGGACCCATGTGACCTGGTGGATCACATGTTTCCTGTTTTGAGATGAGCCTCGAGCACCTCATGGCTAATAACTCGACAGTCTCCCTTCCATGACTGGATAGGCTGATTCTTAACAAACGTTGCACCAGTTTGCCTTCAGAGACCATGGTTCCTAGTTCATAAGAACATTCAGGGTCAGAGTTCATAATGCAGTGGAGACTTCATTTAGATCCTATTGATTGTTGCTTAGCTAAAAAAAAAAAATGCACCAGCTGCATCTTGACACTAAGCATCTCACCCAGTAAAGTGAACAATGTTGCACAAACACTGTATGCAAATGGCGCTTTGTGTAATTCATCAGCATCTCTGCATTTCAAAAGCCGAGACCGACTTTGCATTTAAATGTCGAAACCTGGCTGCGCCGGGAATAAATAAATAAATAATAACAATGACGCGGGCGGCGCGGTGGAGTCAAACGGCGCTGTCTAGAGGGTGAATATTCACACTCCAGTTAAAACTTATGCCGAATCTCCTGCCTGATAACTCTTGATCTCGCCCTTGCTGCGGGAGGCGTGCGACAGAAGAGAAGAGTGGGGAGGCAGGCAGCCCTCAGAGGCAGGTCTCACTGCGACGTTCTTCTCCAAAGGTCACTTGTGCTCTCAGATAAATAAAACAACACCTGGCTCTTCGAGGAGCTGCCGGCTTCTTGCCAATTCCTGCAGCGAGATGGGGGTCTCAGCTGGCGAGCTCAGCAACCACTTCTCGCTGCCTGAGGCGGAACATTTCACCTTTCGTCCTCAGGGTGGGCTTACACTGCACGCACAAATGCAGAGAAGGCTACGCACACATCAGGATGGAAAAAGTGGTGAGCTAATCTGATGCTGAGGAGCTTGCTTACATGTTTGTTCTTCAATAGTCCAGAAATGATGCTTACTTCAGGGCACAAGACACAGATGTGTGTGTTTCAGTGGAGAAACACCATATGGAATGCTATAAGGCTGCAGCTGGAGGTCGACGGTCCTATGGACTACACAACGTCAGTAAAACACACAGCGGGGCTACAGAGATGGCAGTTTAAAAATCAAAAAACAACCCTTTAATTGGGTGTACAAAAGGGCAAACAGAAAGTGCTCCAATGGAGGAAAAACTGTGAACACAAAGAAGGCTTGAAAGTCCAGATCTTTGCATGCGGGCTCCACTGTGGAGTGTCCGAGAACCAGAACTTAAGACTCTTCTCTTGGGGGGGAACGTGGCGACCTTGAAAACAGCAACAAACACTCGTGAAAACCAATCCAAGAAAAATGGGAAACATCCAGTCTATGTCCTGGTACCACTCAGCTGGCGAAACAATCTGACGCTGGTGTACAGGTGCAGTTGCCTTACATATGCTCGTTGATGGCGGTGCGCTGCAGGGGTGCCTGTCACCAGAGACGACTGGAACCACCACACCCCCTAGTGGACAAAAGCAAAAACAACCAGGACAACAAAACAACCCCAGAACATGCAGGAACCTAACAGTTTTACACATTTCTTGCTATCCCGCCTTACACAATTAGAGTTTCCCACCCAGTGTTTTGGTTTTTTTTTTAATTTTAAAAATAAATAAAATAAGTAACAATGATCACTAATTTAATGCCTTATTAGGCAATTGTGTTTTTAATTTCTCAAGCAAAAAAAAAAAACATATCGTGATTTTTCTAAAAAGACGGTCAATTACTGATATACGCATAGGAGCAGGAATTTATCCAACCACCGTCATCGCATCGGATGCCTGAAGGCTGATGAAGACGTTTGCCCTAAACCGAGAGTACTGCCGACATTGGAGGATATGTGTTGATGTTGCCACAAGGGGGTGCTGCTGCTATGGTCAACAGCCTAATGTTAAAACATGTGGAAACATAATTAACCTAATCAATGTTGATTGTTTTCCATTTGGTTCTAAACTCATGATTGTGCTATATGCTATTTGTAATACGTCTCAAGGTATTAATATTTCCATTTTAAAAAAATACTATTATACAGAGCTCTGATATCCAGATGTTTATCTT
>BJFM01000081.1:200193-221565 GCA_016586285.1 Arothron firmamentum
ACACAATTTTACAACACAAAACACAAAAGCTTCCAAAGAGCACAGACCTCCGCCAATGACTGACACTGGAAATAAGCTTGCAATCTTCATTTAGGGGAGGAGGTCTTCCAGTAACGTAGGTTGTCAAACTTAAAAACAAGGTAAACAGATTTAAAACAGTTGCAACCGGTTTACATACAGTATATAAAAAGGCACCTAACCTTTTTATCCTCACTGTTGAACATTAAATCAGATTAAACCTTCTCTTTTTGGTCAAATAGCATGTCAACATTATTTCTATTTTCTAAATGCCAGAATAATGAGATATATTTTTTTAGACAATTTTTTATTACTTTCTCGAGTGTCAGAAGTTCACACGCACAAATATTACTATACCCTTTAAAAAAAAAAAAAAGCCCAGATGATGATGTTATGTCTTCGGAAGCCTCTGATAGGTTGATTGACAACAGTTCTTCATCTGTTCCAACAACTGTCTTCAAGTATAAACACCACGGGTATGTCGAGCCATCATACCACTGAAGAAGGTCATGGGTTCTGTGTGCTTTGGTCCAAAATGTGCAAACCCATCCAAGATCAAAAGCAAGTCTGTTTGAAGATGCTGGCAGTCAAAAGGGTCCTGTACCGCCATGGGCTGAAAGGGCACTGTCCCAGGAAGACTCAGGGAGCTTCCTACAAACGACTCAGTGACACCAGTTCTGTCAGGAAGAACAGGCCAAAAATCCTGCAAACGATTGTGAGAAGGTTGTGGAAGCACATCCAAGACGCTTGACCCAAGTCACACAGTTCAAAGGCAATGCTACCAAATGCTAATGAAATGTATGTAAGCTTCTGACTCTCAAGAAAGTAATAAAACATTGTCTAAAAAATGATCTCACTCATTATTCTGGCATTTAGCAAATATAAATAATTTTGGTAATCCTAATTGACCAAAAACAGCAAAGGCTTAATCTGATTTAATGCTAGACAGTGAGGATAAAAATGTTGGATCTCCTTTTAAATAGCATTATGCAAACTGGTTTCAACTGTACAGAGGCAGCCGTGATACAAGGCTGCAGGCTTGATCTTTGGAAGATCAATGGTAGAAGTGTCTGCATGGACGGGGCCTACCACAACAATGCAGTCAGTATCTTCCTCTCCATCGAGGTAGTGACAATCATAGTGGTAAAGATTGTCATAATCTCTCCCAATGCTCAGATAAATCCTGCACAGGCGTGTAGAAATGATGCAAACCAACATTACGCGTAGCACATGGCGTCCATCGTTGGCAACAGAGCTAGCTGTCCGCCCTTAGCCATAATGCTAGCGTTACCTCCTGCGTGTTAGCGTTAGCGCTTAGCATGCTCACAATGTTTGCTCACCGACTTCTCTATTTCCTCGTGAGGGAGACGTGGACTCTAAGCCGCAGCTGAACTCGCACAGGTCCAGGCTACACCGGGTCTCCTCGGTCAGGTTTGAAGCCGTTTCAACACCTTTTCTGGTGTTTTCTTCAGGCTCAACTCGCCCTCCAAACTGTTCTCAACCAGGCGAACACACCTGCTGCCTCCCGATTGGCTGAGAGCTCGTCAACGATCCGTCTCCTTCAAAATAAAATTCCAATGATTTATTTTATCAATATTTCATGAATGCACACACATGGATTATATATATCTATATCTATATATCTATATATCTATATTTATCTATCTATCTATCTATCTATCTATCTATCTATCTATCTATCTATCTATCTATCTATCTATCTATCTATCTATCTATCTATCTATCTATCTATATCTATATCTATCTATCTATCTATCTATCTCTCTATCTATCTATATATATATATATATATATATCTGCTTATCATTACGTGCAAGTGCATACGGAATAAATAAGTCTACACCCATGTAGCGTACAATTTTCTTTACTTAATCTTAATGAAATTAGATGTCTAACTTGGGATTGTTATCGTAATTCACAGCTGAGGCGGCACTCGGCAGACTTGATGTAAGTGGGTAGTTATTGATTCCTTCAAGTTATCCCTTTCATATATCCAGTGAAAGCGGTGCTGAAACTGATTGCATTCATTTATCAGTTGTCTCCCTGTCGGGCCATTGCGGTGAAAAGCCAGGTGAATGGCTGACTTCTAAAATCCACTCCCAATCCTATCGCACCACCAATTCCCTCAGCCTATAATACCCATCGTGCCAAGATACTGTAACACTGGCCTCTTCTCGGTGAAAAGAAACAGCCTGAGCATGGGCGAGATGGAAAAGCACTCAGTAATAGGTATGTCAATGAGGTCATTGTTCCAGCTGGCTCACCTGGGATCGTGCATGCTGTTCTGTTTCTGCAGCTGGGATGAAAACACTGTATATAGTCCACATTTTTATACATAGTGTCTTGTAAAGTTAAAAACAAAAACCTCTATTAACAAATAAAATGATGCATTTAGAGTACAGGCGAGGTCTGCACTTGAGTTAAACAAGGCTAAAGCTAACACAGGCAGTGTCTTTGTTCAGCTTATAAATCAATTTGATGTTTCGACAGAGAATTCAGAGAGAGATCCTCCTTGTTCTAAAGAGAAAGAGGATACGTGTTCTGCATAAATGCACAATTAATAATGCACTTGAATTTTAACCATATGTGACTTTTGCAGTTGCCCTCCAGGCGTTCGGAACCCCTGCTGACAAAGCACTCTAACAGTGGAATTTATGACAACTTAACAAAGATCTATGATGCAAAGGGACACTGACGATGTTATAAACTCATTTTCTACCACTGCTGGAGTAATAAAATCCACACGTCATTAAAAAAAAAAGAAGAAAATGCATTTTTCTTAGCACAGAAATCTTTAATGGGATGTTACTGGAAAAATAAATAAAGTAAAAACTTTCTGTAATTGAGGTTCTGCATGATATAAGCTTGTTTTCCCACCATGCAAAAAGTGCAGAGCTGACATCAAGGTGACATCTGTCAGGGAGGAATGGCACATTTGACATTCAACGCACGCTCAGCAAATGATCCCGGCGGCACTTTGTCCCGTCTTTGTTCGGCAGTAGCGGAAGAAAACGCAACCGGTCATGTCTTTGTAGCAGGATGCCTTAAAAAAATTGCATAGATGGAGTTGCTTAAATCCTTGTTCAGCCTGCAGTCAAGCAACTCTCGAACACCCTCCAATATGCATTCAGTTGGAAGCAACTCCATGCTTTCACCTTTGCTTTACCTCTGTTTGCATATTGCACTACAGTTGGTGTAATCAAGGTTTTGCAGGCCTTGTTAAGGACGGAGAAAGCAGCAGGATAATTGTTCGGGGAGTAACTGTTGGCTGATTTTTGCCACCTCCCTGTATCCTTGCCGCTGTTCTTTTCTTCTCTTTCATCATGTGGATTATGCAACAATATTACACCGAGCTCGGCGTCCTGAAAAGCAGAGGGAGTTCAGTATTGTGTCAGGCTTGTTTGGATATAGAAACGCCGTCCTGGTAAGGGTTTTGGTCAGGCTGTAATTACACACAATCATTTGAAAAGTGTAGATTTTAGCTCCTGTGGGCCTGATGTTAACTGCAAAAATTTTCTTTTATTTCATGTCCAAAACTCTAATGCCTCTGAAACTATTGGAACATACACCTTATATATCATGCTATATTATATATTATATCATATTTTCCTTGTTTTTATTGGTCATAATACTGTAAAAGATATAGAGAGAGACCTCATTTTTGAGTAAAATGACTATTTGTCTTGCACACTGAAGTCAAAAGAATTAAATATATGTTCAAATTATTGTACTGTATCTTTAAACTACACATCTTTGGTTAACAGACATAAAGTCTTGTCTGTCAGCTAATTAACAACATGTCTGCTTTGACAAAGAAACTCTATAACTAGTCAACACTTTTTTGCTTGAACACAGTGCTACTGTTGATCTTTCCCCCCCCAGTTTTCCAGCTTCTGTATTAATTTGACCCAGTCAGTTACAATAAAAACCCAGAGTCCCAGAACCATCATGCCCGAGCAAGCAATCATCGGCAGGTTATAGGGAAACACACCTTTGTCTCCCCAGTGCAGGAGACTTCAGAAGAATACAACGCTGCCTATAATCCCAGCTCAATTTCGATGATTCCCCTTTCTGGAGTCAGTGAGATGCAGGGACGTAAACAGTTAAGATGTGTTTGCGCCTTGAAGTTAGGGATGCAATTGCAGAAAGAAACCACCAGATTGGCGCTGTTTCCCCACAGGAGTGTTAACAATGAACCGTTAACAATACGAGGGGCTCCGACCATCCCTGGTTCAGGGTGGTGAAGTAGACTGTTGCCTGCAGGGCCCCTGCAGCTGCCCTTCACTACCTGCTTGGAAAGAAACACAGAAAGAGAAGAACAGACACATACTTTACACAAGCAAGTATAAAAACTGACGGTTCCGACTGATGCATTTTAGTCTGCAGCTTAAAGTGGGAGCTAACTCAGCCTCCTCAGTCAGAGGTCATGATCGCATCGCCGTATACAGTATATTAGTTCGGTAACATCTTTTCGCACTCCCTAACAGGTATTTGTGCTGAGGGCGTTGCAGCGTGTCGTTCATCATGCATTCCGGGTTCAAAAATCTCTTTTGTTTTTCACGTTGCCTGGGTAAGCAGTCGGTATTCTGCGGGGACAGTGACAGTGATTTCCCCCTGGCCATCCTCCTGATATTGTTGCGAGAAAACCGTGTGATTAGTGAAGATAAGGCAGCTGCGTCTCACTGAAACTCATTTAGAGATAAAGCAGAGACAACGGTGGCTTCGTATGTCCCATACAACCTGCCGATGATTAGCATGTAACTTGATTTGCATTATTTGCCGTTTCTGGTTCCCTCTCTACGCGGTTTCTTTTATGGCATCAGATGAGGCTGTGCGTGGAGACTGAGGTTCTTCAGTTAATTAACATGGAATCATTCCAGGTTGAGAACAAATCCTGAAATAACTCAGGAGGAGCAGGGGGAGGAGGTAGGGTGTATGAACGGCAGCAGCAAAGCCCTTCCTCCCACTGACCCCTCCCACCATAGTGGGCAAGGCAACGGGTAACACTACCTGTTATGTTTAAGACTATGCAACAGATGGATAAATAAGGGTTTAAAGTGAGAGTTTTTTAACTCAACGTGAAGGATCAGGGCTAACAGTGCAATGAGGTCCATTTCGAAAAGGGTCAGGACATGGCTAGAGCCTTTTTTCTGGTGTAAAGGCAACTGTGGTTATGCTCTGAAGATTTTTCTTTCTTTCTTTCTGTCTTTCTTTCTTTTTTTTTTTCATTGAGAGTCTTGAGTCCCATCGGACCATGGCTGAGTTCCGGGCCCGCTGGCAGATCTCAGATAACTTCTGCATGGCTGAGGTAGAGCCAGACTCTCTGTTGTCACAACTCCTTATTAAAATCTAATGCATTCGTCCTCTTTCTCCCTCCCTTTATTTCTGTTGCTCCTCTTGTTCCGCTCCAGCCTCGACCGTAGGGGTGTGTGTGTGTGTGTGTGTGTGTGTGTGTGTGTGTGTGTGTGTGTGTGTGTGTGTGTGAGTGTGTGTGTGCACTGTGTGTCTGCTTACACGAATGGAAGAGGACATAAATTCGCCCAGCCGCTCCAGGCAAGGTCTTCATCAGATGCTCATTTCTCATCATTTTACCTAAAGTCAGCACTGTGCCTGTATAATTACACCAGGCTCAGAGACGATATTCCGCAGAACCCCAGCGCCGCTGCCCCACTGTTGACTTGTATATTGCAGGATAAATGAGGAATATCCCGGCTGATCTCTGACAGAAAGCGCCCCCGCCTGCAGTGAATTAGAAAGAATAGAAAATCTGCTTCCGCTGCATTAAACATGAAATATCATTATGCAAATGTAATTAATTCTGAAAGTACGTATTATTTACACCACATAAATAATTTATCAGTTTTTCAACTTTTTTTTCAAAACTTTATTCTTAGGTGATACATTTTACGAACAAGGAAATGTATTAGCAATGCTTCAAAACGCAGTCACGGGTTTCCCCTCTGGAGTTTGTCCTTCTGCATTCGTAGTTATGCAGCAAATAATATATTGATTTATTGTTGTGAGAGCTGCAATTAGAGCTTTGGGTAATAATTTTCTGCTTAGAAGGTCAAATCAGCTGAACAAATACTAATAGAGACCAAGGGTCTGGTTCTGCACTCTATGTTTGACTCAGCTGCTAGGTTAGCCGTCTGTGTGTGTGTGTGTGTGTGTGTGTGTGTGTGTGTGTGTGTGTGTGTGTGTGAGAGGGAGAGGGAAAGGGAGAGGGAGAGGGAGAGGGAGAGGGAGAGGGAGAGGGAGAGGGAGAGGGAGAGGGAGAGGGAGAGGGAGAGAGAGAACGAGAGCCATGATTAATGTCCTGCATCCACACTCTGTAAGAAAGAGATAGTCCAGGAAGCTGCGGCCTTTGTGTTTACCTTTTGTGTAAGTGTCTGCATGTATCAAGAGATTTTAAAAGGGCGTAAAGAACCGCAGCTACACCAGTTTCCTGCCAGAAAGTGACACACACACAGAATACAGGTAAGAGAGACAATGAGAGAAGTGCGACATGTCTTTTTTTTAATCAAAAATTCCCCTTTTTTTTTATGTGAATATTATATTAGCATAAAGTGCCTCCTAAAAGGGTCTTACAACATAGACATCTATGCTGACTGGCTCTGTCTTACATGAACACAGATCTTGGCATGAGTTAAAATGCAGGATGTAAAGGTTTATTCGGAGTTAAACAGGTTCCCAAGTAAACGTTTGCTAGAGCAAGGTTTTCCTATTTATGCTCTGTGAAAAACTGCCTTTACTAATTCATACATGCGTGTTTTGCCAAACATGCAACAACCAATCACAAAGTCTGAGCTCATTACCTTTCAAGAGAGTTTCACTCATGACATGTTGGCCGCATGAAAGCTTAATTGCAAGAAGAGTGGTTTTCGTAGTCTCGTCGGGTAACCCACATACGCAGCGGTGTATGGGCTTATCCAGGAGGTATCCAACTATCGGGCTCTGAGAGATGTAACGAGTTACTTCTGAATTCTTTGAAAATGACGTAGGCCATCGTTGTTTAGGATGGTCTGAGTGGTGGGAGAGAAAAAAGAGACACTTGAGAGTCTCAAGCAGCAGGTTGTTCTCATCGCAACCACAAAGCCAGGCGGTCCACCTCCTGCCTGCGTGGCTGACTCATCCCCGTCCACCGATGAGTCTTGGTAACCATGGTGTCATCCGCCAACTTGGCGAGCCACAAACAGATCTGCAGTTATGAGTTAAGCAGGAAATAGAGCCGGCCCGTTGTTCCAAAAAGTCCAGTCACCAAATGGGAACGGTGCCTGTATCTTTCAGCTTATTTCAGGTGCAACGTAAAGCTTGATGATTCTTTTATTAAACAATGTCAGAGCTGAATGCATGCAGGCAAATGTACAGCCGTTTTCGAGCAGCGTATATTTATGAAGCATCAGCATCTTTAAATCTTGACTCACATTTTGTCCCCATCAGGCAATGTTGGCAGTTTAAAGAAGACATTTAAGTGCAGGCAGGACAACAATCTCAAGGACAACCGAGCCTGAAAAGCAGGCAGATTTTGTTATTTATTTCTTTACTTTCTTCTTCTTCTACTTCTGTTTCTAAGGTGTAAATTCTAACCGCCCACTAAAAGCGAGCTTTTCTGCCTGGCTGACAAATGTGCAAGAAGAGGAAAACAAGCGTTACACACAGCAAGACCACGCACATCAACAAAATAGCTTGTCCCTGGAGGAGGCAACGATGGGAAGGAAGAAAAAAAAAATCTTCATCTTGGACATGCTTTCTTTGTATTCTCACTCCCATCAACTTGAGGAAAACCGACCAGTATCTTGTGAATGAGGTTTGTTTGAGCTACAAAAATCTCAAAGTGGAGCCGCTGCTACACATCCGTGTTGAGAGAGGCAGTTCAGGCATGATCACCCGGAGAAAAAAAAAAATACGACATGCCGGACAGGCCCTGTCTCTCGGCCGGCAAGGGAATGCCACGGTTCTCCTCTAGAGGAGCTCGGGGAAAGAGTGCGTGTGGGCCTCCCTGCCCGTGACCCAGACCCGTATCAGCATTTGAAAGACAAGAAGAGACTACGTGGAATTCCTGGCTTTAGCCTTAGCTAGCGTGCTGCTGTGGGTCCTGAATTTCATGTCAAAACTCTGAAACTCTGACAGTCAAACTCACAACAAAGTTGGACTATCAAAAACTTTACAGTATCTACCTGTAAGTACATGACTAGATAGTTCATATTTCCTTCTGTGTGGCACTGTTTTTCAACATTTGTATTATGAATTCAGCTGTTGTGAAAAGCTACTTTGAAAAGCAGCAGGGTCAATATATCCAAACCTGGTCCTGCGTGAGGTTTCTTCCTGTTACACATGAACTGAGCTATTGAGCAAGGCAGCATCTCAGCCATGTAAAAATGATTGGAAACTAACTCACTGTCTTAAATAAAGCCAATCCACAAAAAGTCAACGAAATAGAACTAAAGAGAACATGCTGATATTAAAGGGGGTAAACTCAGGAGTGCTAAGACTTAATGAGACCATGAGTCAAAGTCAGTAAGAGCAGGACAGGCCAGAGGACAAGCAAGGAAAAGGAAAAATTAACAAGAAAGAAAATGGAAGTGACAAAGAAAAGGGGGGAAAAGGAGGCGAGAACAAATAGAAGGTAGATTTTAACTGAGCTGAACTGGAACAAAGCAGAGAAAGTCAAGGTTTGAAAACGGCAATTATTTTCTAATTCCATCTGAAAAGAAAAAGAAAAGCTGAATCTCTCAGTACATAAAAGTAAAATTAAGTGGCTCCAGGCCTTGAAGCTCGGCAATAAATAAAGTCTGGATAGCCAATGTTGAAAAGAACTTTTATCTTCCTTTTTAAAAATCTCGCCTCATGGTCCCATGTGTCCAAGTTAAAACATGGTGTGAAAGTGTAGAGTAATGACACTTGGAAGATCTGAGGCACACACACACTTCAAGACATATTTTCCACACAAAAGTTTTTGGTTTCTGGAAACAGACTAGCGTGGTTACGGCCACCGGTCAGTTTTATCGGTAAATTGTCAAACCAGTGAATCTTGACTCAAATCAAACCACAAGATTCATAATTAATGAGATTCATACATTCATCTCGGCCCAGCGGCGTTGCGTTGACCTCCAGAACGTTTGCTGTGCGTAGGTAGGAGCTCCAGGTGGAGAATTTCATCCCAGCAGTGCTAAAACGTGAAGAAATTTGCGCCCCGGCTGCATGTGAAGAGAAGGGTCAAAACGGTTGTCCTCTCTCTGGCAGGAAGTAATAGCTGATGGAGACTGTGCAGGAGAGGCGCGTGGTGGTGGTGATGGTGGTGGTGGTGGTGGTGGGGGTTTCTAATACTAATGGCTTCTGCTTGTAATCACCAACAGGGTAAAAGAAAAAGAGCAATCTCAAATACTACAGCAGGCACAGCATCGCCCGCTGATACCCACTTTAATGCTCGCACGTATTAACGCTGTTGCAACCTTTGACTTTTTTAATTGAGTGTCATAACACCAGTTTGTACCCTAATGGACGTATGCAAGCTTAGAGTGCACTTGAAGTAGTCATGCACCATTATTTATTCATCCCACTGAGCAATTTCAGTGTTGCTAGACAATGATACAAGCGCAATTAACCCCGATTAAAGAATGCAAGAGGTCGCACCATTTGCTCTCTTCAATATATTAATGGATCTGGAACTTGAGGACTTCGTCTGTTGGTATTCAGCTTCCTGTTACGTCACTGTTAACAGAACAATAACTCTCAGCAGCAGTTACAGTCGTGATATAAATGTTTAGTTGTTGACAGTGTTTAAGGAGAAAGGCTTAAGTTTCACAAGAAGAAAAAGACCCTGGAGGATAGCATAACTTTCACGCTAATGAGCCGCAATTCACTCCGTAATGAACATTTTTCAAGCAAACAGAGTAGCATTAACAATGCGATTTCAGGACACAAAAATTAATAAAACTGCTCCAAAACTGAATAAAAACAGCATTAATAGCATATGAATATTCATACATGGCTGCAATTTTGTCAGGGTTCAGTTCAGCAACTTAATAAATCTGCCGTCTGTAATGAAGACGTTGCTGGCGTTGCCGTAGAGGGACGCAACATCTGACTCGGATGAATTTATCCGGCTCCACTTTCAAGAGCAGCTTTGGCAAAGGCAGCGTTTCCAATGAATGAAAGCGTTCTTCGATGAAAGCTGGCACAATGGGAGAGGGAGGGGTGGAAGAAAAGGAAAGACAACCGGATAAAAAAACCCGGGAGGATCTGTTTTGGAAGAGGCTAATAGAAACTTACAATGCGAATGAGTGGAGGGGACAGTGTCCAAGTGGGGAATTGCACATTGATCCTGACACACAAAAGGCCTTGCGGGACAATAGACAGAGGGAGAAATAGAAGTTGCCACAAAAAAAGGAGGGGGAAATTAAAAAGTCATTCTCGCAGGGCTGTGAAAGGAAAAAGGTTTATAAACCCTTGTCACATCCTCCCAGTAGGCATAACCCCATTTTCATATGCAACTAATTTAATCAAGGTGACTTCCACTTCCCGCCTCTCTCAGGATAAAGGCAAGAGGTGTTGCTGTTCCCCCGTGCCCACGAGCCAACATATTGCTGAGATTTGTGTCTGCGCTTCATCCTCCGTGTAAGTTCCGAGCAGTGCTGTTTCCTCTTCCTCACCTCACCTGGAGACTCCTCGGGGACATTGTTTTAACGTCTGTCCATCATTCTCCACATTAAAAGGTCAGAAAAGGGTTTTAAAGTTCTTTGTTTTCCTGTTTTGGCAGTTAAAAGGCTTTGATAAATACAATAATTGCAAATATTTGGGAGAAAATTATTGTAAATTTGAGGGATATGTTAGCATTTTGCTAATGGAACACAAGTAAAATTCATCATTGGAAATAATCTGTGGAACAAATTCTCCAAATCCTGTTAATCCAGTGTATTAAATTATCTGTTCTCTGTTTTCGGGAATTAAAAATACCAATCTATGACCACGCTGACTCCGGTTGCTGCTTTTATTGCACTGATGGATTCCTGCAAGCCGCACAAATCGTCACTTCTTTCGTCGATTTGTGTCACGTGCTGATCCTTTAGTCTGCTTTTTTTGGACCCAAACCAGTTGTGACAGAACCAACCACGCATGTCACTGAGCCGAGAGCTGCAGAAATCCAAGTCGGAATCTTTCTGGGATATGTGATCTTGGAGCGTTTGCTTGGAACACAGCTGTTCCTCACACTTCAAGAAATGGGTAGCACAAGGCTAACACATTTTTGACTAACAACACGTGAGGATTCTGTTCTTTATATCACACTGAGCCTGTTTTTGACTTTAGCTAGAAATTGTTGAAATTGAAAATTGAAGATGAGGTTATTAAGGGACAAAAACACAAAAAAGTGGACAATCGCTGCATCTCATCTTCCTGATTTGTTTTTTAGCCATGTTAGCAATATAGCTGTAATTTGCTCTGTGCACTGATTCTGAAGTCCAGGCCTGTTGTAATGACATTTAGTCAAACAGAGGTCGATTTGAATTTTGGAGGGGAAAAAAAAATGAGATCGTCTCATAAATGACACACAAGTCTGAGTGCAGGAAAGCATTGTGGCTTTAATAGGAGAAAGTGGATGAAACCAGCCATGACACTGAATGAGCAGCTAAAAGGTGCCCGGATGAGCTCATTAACAGAAAATTGTATGCCTACAAGAGGGGGAGCACCGGTTGTTTGTTCTATGTAATATCATGGGCTGGAACTTCAGCTTTATTGTCTTTATTTATTTATTTATTTATTTATTTATTTATTTATTTGTTTTTACATCCAATCAATTGTTAAGGCACATTCATGAGCAATTTATTATCTTAGCCCATTTTTCTCTATTTCCTTTCTTTGTAGAGTTGGCATTTCTCACCCTCACTCTGCTCCTCTCCTCCGGTTTAGACCGCTTTACTGCTGAGATTAGGAGAATTTACAACTTTCCGTCCCCCTATTTTCTACCTCACTTGCCCGTGCTTTTATGGCCGCCCTTACAACAGCTTTCAGGGCTGACCAGCTGCCTGCTTGTGCGCCACGCTGGCCAGAGCGTCCCGCTTCAGCGGCTGTGCCACAGAGAAAGCAGCTCACACCTCCGGCGTAGCGGACGACCATCCGTTTTCGCTGGCTGCAGGGTGACTTTTATGTTCTTGCTGCGACACCTCTTAAATGTCCTCACAGGCTGGAGACTCTGCAGTGGTGAAAATGGCTGAAAACGTAATCATGGCAAGACGGATGTTTTAGTAAATATCAACTAAAGCACATTTGTAGTGGATGTTCCACATCTTATCGTATGGTTGGATTTAGTTCCACCTGGAGGTTGTCTCTTTTTTTTTTTGTCTGCTTTTTTTCCCCAACTTTTGTATTAGCATCTACTTTCCACTGAGGAGTTTTCATTTTTCCTATCGCCTGATCCTCTGATACCAAAGTTCCCTACAAAGCCCCAATTAAATATTCTGTGGGAATCAATATGCTGCCACAGTCCCTTTGACATATGTAAGCAGGATACCCACAGACTTATTCATGTCAGCTACATGCTGTTTTTGCTTGTGTTGGAATAAAAGAAACAGGGACTCTTATCAGAGAACAGAAGCGATGGCTCTGTGTGAAGGCTTTCTCCTGGCTTTTCCAACAGTGATTAAAAGCCTCCGCCGCAGAGGATCGGCTTCTTATTTTCTTCTAAAAACCTCTGAGGGTGAAAGTGCAAGACGATACACAGGAACAAGCGGGAGCGTATATTTGAAATTGATTTTATTTTACTAGCATCTTCTGCGCTTTACTGAACAAAGAGGGAAAGGTGGAAGTTGCGTTTGGCTTTTGATTTCAGCTGGAACGTCCAGTTTTCGCTTTGACGGGCGCGCTGAAGCGTTGCTATCAGGTGATGTGCATGCAGTTTTGTGTTTTTCCTCCCGTTTCTGCCTTCGAACACTCCGACGCCGTTCCACCTCGTGGGACCTTATTAGTCAGCGGGTCGCTGCACACTGTAACCCAAACAGAACAGACCCCCGCGCCCGTGCCAAGATTTGTCTTGATTAATTATCAACAGAGGCTGTATCCAGCTGCCGTGGGCGGGAAGCGACGCATAAAAAGGAGCGGAAGAGAAGGCGGCCCGCGATTCTTCCACCATTGGGGGTCCGTATGGCGTCAGGGCAACCAAAGTTCGCCCACTTGATATGAGATACTAAGAACATGCCGACATATTTCTTTTGTTGTTTGACCTTTGTTTTTTTTTTAGTCTAAATGTTAATTACTTACCTGATGCATTTAACTACTGTGGATCCCAGCAGCTTGGTGATGTTGATGGTTCACCTTTGTGCGCCGGGACCCACCCCGGTTTGTCCTTTGCAACACGAGGAGGCAGCAGGTCACCTCTTTCTAGGCACCTTGTTCTCTCAGAGGAAAGGACTGACTTTTTTTTTTTTAAACAACCAATCTTTTCTTTAGGTCAATTGAAATGTCTGTTGGAATCCGTCCTTGGGACGCGGAAATCAAACCGCCGCAGCTGCCAGCATTATAACTGATCCTATATGTCTCCTTCAAAGACTGACCCTCATCCTCTCTTTGATCACCGGCAGCATCCTGTTTATTCCAGGAGGCTAACCCTTTGTTTCATCATTCTCTATCCCTCACTTTATTTCCGGCTCTCAGGCTGGCATCTTGCACCAAAATAAAAAAGAAATAAACAAAAAGGTAAAGGTATATCACTTCCAACGTATCGGGTTCGCTGGGTCTCCTTGTCGGAAAGAAGCATTAGCCGACATGGAAGATGGATTGCCCTCTTTCGTGTGAACCACCAGGAAGTCCCCTGCCTCTTCAATTCACCATTCAGTATCCCAGCGTGGAGCCTCTGACCCAGCTTGACATCCTCCTTGCCGCTGGCTGCACTGTCAGCTTCCCTCAACCCTTCCCTCTATCTTTGCTATTTATCTTCAGATCCTGCTATACCTCCGTAGAGCCTAATAACACTCAACTCCGTTTCCAGAAATAACGAGACTAAATCAGATGTCATGTCGAGTGTCACCATGTTGAGGAATCACTTCTGTATTTTCCTCTTTTAAAGCTGATTTTTTTTTTGTAGCAGCTTGGTGTGAAATCGCTCTCCAGCCTACACCTTTCCTCCTATAAAACAACTGAATTACAGCTGTGCTGCTCTTCTGTCTGCTCTGACTGTCAGCTCTTCGAAACCCAGGCCTGAAAACCATATTACAGCTTTCTCTTCCATGCTCCGTCTATTTTTTCCCCTTGTCTTTAAATCCATTTTTGTTCTGATTTTATGCTCTATGGCTTCAACATATAATTTGACTGTATTTTTAATGTCCGCTTAATGATTTAAATGCCATAAAATCTTTATGTCTACATTCCGAGCATATTTCTCTACCTTCGTAAAACACTTGAAGTTAAAGCAAAATCATTTCTTTTTCCACAGCAGAAGTTTTGAAAAGATGAGAGGTTTCGAACATCTCTTCATCCACTGCAGCCATCAGAAAACCCATCAGCATTCGACAAAGGTTCCTCGCAGGCAAGCCAAAAAACGTCTCAGTCTCTGAAAATTGAAACAGCGATCAATAGCCGTCCGACTGTGCCGAGGGAACAGGAAAATCAAAATAGAAGAAAAAGGCCGCTGCTGATTAACTGCAGTGTGTCGCATGTAGCGTTGCTCCGTTATATTAAAAACTCCTCTTTAACAGGAACACGACTGAGGGAAATATCCCTGCAACCCGTTGAACACGAGGTGGAACAAACACACGGTATAGAATGGTACAGAACTGAATGATCTATGCCAGATGGCTAGGGCGGCGCCACACAGTATGGCTCGTTAATTTAACCGATGAAGAACACTGACGCTTAGGTCCTCCTGGGTGCACAGGAGAGAAACGTGTTGCACTGACGCGCATTTTGTGGGGCAGGGTGAGGGTTGACCGATCGGCCAATCAGGAGATGGCACGGTGTCGTGCGTCACCTACATTGGATGACTATTGGCTGCTAACTTTTCTTGACTGCAACACGTTTAATAGCGCCTTATATATTTCAACGTCCTGATAATAAAGAGGTAAAGAAATGGCCTGTGAATCACCCAGACTGTTCGTTTCTGGTGTCATTTTCAGTGTGTTGACAACTGACAGCTATTGTAAAGTTCTGACGTACCCTTTTATTACCAGAGGCATATTATTCATAATCTCACCAAGAATCTGTCTCCTTGGATCTGTCAGGGTTATGGATAAAAAAAAAAAAAAAAAACTACTTCAACCAAGAAGCTGTGACTTTTGTTCGTACATGGAGATGCCGCATCACTATATTTCTTCTTCACTTCGAGTTCACATCAAGTGTTTTTTTTGTTGTTGTTGTGTTTTTGTTTTTGTTTTTTACAAATTTTCCAGACCTGTTTTTGTTTTTCTATCATATTATTCTCACAGTTACCTGATAATTTGGATGCTGCGAATCTCAGCACGACAAGCAGAACAGTCACCGTCGGGTAAAAATCGTCTGGAGCATCCTCTCTGAAACCAGGCAGCTGCCTGGGGCAATAAAAAGATTAATTATTGAGTAAATATACGTGCATAATAAAAGGGCCATTAGTTTCAATTGAAGGGCGGTTAAATAATTTACGCAGAAGGGTGAAAATGAAAAGACGGGGACAAAGGAGGAGCAAAAGTAGTGTACCAGTGTTTTGCCATGAGGGATGCACACAGTTCGTTTTCAGTTCATTTTGATTCATTTCAAAGTTAAAAGGAAAAATGTAAAAAGTTCTTACCACAGTTTACCTAAACGATAATTATCAAACAGGTCATTTCAGGTGTCAAACACACCTGAGGTAATCGATGACATCAGTATTTTAGCAATAGTATTAAATGCTAATGATTGGTTCGCAATGATACAATTGTACAAGGGAACTTTGTGGGCCAGACTGAGGGTCAGAACTGAGCCCCTGCAGCATCTGTCACAAAGGTTGCATTTTGCAGAGTTTAAAAGGATCCTGGCCTTTGTCCCGTGGTTCCACTCGACCAAGGGACCGTGAGGTCACTGGTAAGCGTCGGCTTCTGCGGGTTGGAGACGTTCAACAGTGTGGTTCACATGCACGCTTTTACTTGAAGGTGACGTTTGATCAACGCTCAGGGGGAAAATCCTATCCTGTCTTCCCTTAATGAATTGGTTCAGAGCCAGAGAGTTAAGAGTCCAAGCCAAAATCCGTTGCTTGGAATATTCCATTTACTTTTATCCATCCCTTCTTCCACACGTCCTTGCAGTCACCATAACAACAGAACACAGCCGGTTAAAAGGTTGCTATTTTCATATGCTGCCTTATATAATTGTGTTTTTTAAGTACGATTTTTAGTTTTATACATGGTCATTCATCATCACTAAACAGACAAATGCTTCAAGGCTGCCTTCATACGCTATCGGATTTTTTATTTATTATTTTTTTTCTGCCTGTCTAATTGTTGAGCTGAGGTTGAAGTTTCAATCAGCACCAGATGATTTGCAGCAACGTTAACTGTCCCTCACGGCTTCATAAGTAGCTCCCTGTGTAACCTACTGCTATTTTCTCATTGTAATTTAAATTTTTTTTTTTTATATATGTTGGTTGTTGAAATTAGTCATGCTTTAAGCATTTAAACTGACAGTACCACAGATTTTTTTGCATTGTTTTTGCAATTAACTCATAAAGTGTCTTGGCTGCTGACCTTAAGAGGTGCAATGTGGCGAGGGAATTCAAAAACACACATTTTTAACCCGCTGAGTAAGTTTTAGGGCAACCTGAGGTCCTGCAGTCATCTCCAGGAGAGAGGCAAGGACTGAGAGATCAGACCTTCCACAGCTTGACTATCTCAACTATTCAGAGACATGCTAGGCGCACAACCTAAGGGTGGCGCACGGACCTCTTGAGGGGCACTCTCAGCACAGCACTCAGCATGTCTGATCTCAGCAGGCGGACCTTGTTTTAACATGTTTCTGACTGCAGGGGAGGCAAACGGGAGGGGGGGAAGTGCGATGGGGGAGCAGCTGTGCAAAAAATAAGGCGCGGAGATAAAACACGAGCTAAACAACAAACACGGCCGACCACCCAGCTCGTGGGGGTTTGGAAGCAGCCCCTCCTCTGGATGCACTGGGACACTCTCCTAAAAGGCAAGATAATCAATCAAAGCAGGCAGTCTGACATTCAACATACAGTAGCAAAAGAGTCCAAAGGGGAGGACAGATATAGCACTTTCTGTTTAGTTGACTCTTTTTTTTCCAGATATAATTGGATAGATAATATAACTTAATTAATTGCAGCAGCCAATTGCGTAAAATCTGTTTTGTGCTTTATCTCACTGTTTTGCACATTAGCAGACCTTTCTGACAAACGATGCTAATTAGATGGTAAGCGGCTTCTCATATCAGGATTGGCCCCCAGGTGGATATAATATGCACTCAAACGGATGCGATCGGTCCAAAAAGCACAGGCAACTTTTGTTTTTCGTTGCGTCTATCAGAAGTTGTTGTTGTTGTTGTTGGTGGTGGTGGTTGGGGGTGGGGGGATAAAACCCTTTATACCTTCATTGCATTGCATCTCATCCAAAGTGGAAGTTGCTCAAAAGTCCTTCAAAAGCAGAGCTCGTGCGTGATTATTTAGCTCTGACATCTTGCCGCATCAGGAGACGAGTGTTTCTGTTTAGTAATAATTATTTGGGACCTGTCATATATCGTTTACATCTCCCCAAATAGCTGTTGTCCAGTGCACCCTGTCATCTCGGGGGGGGGGGGGGATAAAAAGCTAGCCTAATGGATGTCTGTCCAAGCAGATTGTAATGTTTAAAATGTCAAATCAAGAAATTACACCACATCAACTTGACTGCGACGATTTTCCAGACCTGGAAGCTTTTTCACTTGACAGCCCCTCAGAATATTTTAGATGAGGGCAAAACAAAAGAAAGGAGTTTGTGTTTTAATGTTGAGCATAAGAATATCATGCGGAGAAAGTGCCTTTCGAGCAGTGTCTGGCTTTAGGCCTACCACTGGAGGGCTTTGTCTGGATAAGCACTGTTTTGTGTTACTTATACTTGTACCAGTAATTAGCACAGCTGAAAGTGCATTACGTGAATCGCAGCTGAGGAATGGCGTAAACAGCAGTTAAAGAAATTAGATTTCTCATGTTTACTATGATAGATATGGTGGCGACCCAGTTACTTGAAAAACCAGTCGAGCGCAAATGAAAACAATTCAAACTTAATCTTAGGCTGAGTAATGAAGATGAGAGGAAATACTCAGGAATCTGCCACGTGAACGGCTTCCCAAGAGAGGACAGACAGAAAAACCTAATATTTCATCCTCCCAGCAAATTGCAATATCCAAACCAGCTGGGAAAATTGTGGAAAAGAAGGGCAAGAAAGAACGGTGTCGAAACGTATTTCATCCCCCTCCCGAGTTATTCCTGGACCTGTCGTAATTACGCGGCCAGCCATTCCGAGTGAATTTAAAGGTCTTCCTTTTAATCGTAGCTTCTTTGCCAGCCCTCTAACAACACTCTCTGAGCTGCTTTTTTTTTTGTCCCCCCCAGCAGCCCCATTCATCTGCATCGTTGAAACAAACGCGGTCTTCCTCCACCGCGCACGGCTGAATAAGTGCAGCTTTAGAAAGGAGATGGGCGCAAAGTCATATCGGCATAATAGTGGGACGAGAGGAACTCAAGGTCACAAAACCACGCCAGGTCTGAGCAATCTCCGCCCACTCAGCATGTTAATCAGGCCGCCTAATAGGCGGCGCAACTTAGGCACTGCAGGACAAAATCACCTTTATTTGCTAGAGCTGAAGGTAGCAAAATGCCACATTTATAAGGAAAAATGGGGCAATTATTTCACTATTCCTGATTTTTTTTTTTTTTAATCTCCAATGTCAGTGAATGAGTTATAGGAGGGGGGGAAACGTCCCCCATCTACCTCTAGATTTGGATCACCTCTAAAATCTCATATACTCTCAGCTGCATCAACCATCAGTTTCAATCTTTCATTCCATTCTTAATTTCCCTCTGTCTTTTCTTTCCCACTGTCCAAAGCTTCGTCCTCTATTCTATCTACTCTTTTCTACATGCAGAAGAGAAAAAGACTATTCTATATTCTTTCCTTTCCCTCTGCCTGTCGGGACTAATGTCTTCGTCTCGGGGAAAGTGCAGGTGTACTTGTCAGCGACGCTGCCCATGCAGAAAGTCTACTTCCAGATAACCCACCGTTCATACCTCAGCTGTCTCAATTAATGTCCAGGCTGGAACTGGCCTCCTTAGATTGTGGGCTGAGCTCCCAGTACAAGCAGAGTGGCGCAGCGGAAGCGCGCTGGGCCCATAACCCAGAGGGCGATGGATCGAAACCATCCTCTGCTATTAGCTTCCTGCCTCTAGGTGATTTTAGAGGGGGGGGGGGGAAACAGCATCCCTTCTTGCTTTTCATATTTCTCCAGGCTGTAATTATAATCATAGGTATAATTATTAGACCCTTGTTATTGGGGAGAAAACAATAAACAACTGCAGCACGTTCACTCATTAACTGAACCAAAATCCAGGTGGACGCTTGTCCAAAGAAAGTGGACCGTGCGAGGAACTCTGATCCGTTTAAAGTAGAGCGCTGGTGTGAAGCGTGCTGAAATGAAACTCCAAAGATGCTGAACAGGCTGCATGCACTAACAGCATCATATCTGTGTGCACTTTCTGCTCCATGATCACCCTGAGTGATGGTTGACCCACTCAGTTCCTTCAGTTAAAAAAAAAAAGAAAGAAAAAAAGACATCAGGTTACTGGGGATTGTGGGTAGGTTGCCAACCTTCAACCCTGGTTGATCTCCGTGGAAGAACCGGAAACTGCTGCTGGGGGGGAAGCCGTGTGTGCTTAGAAATATCCACCTTCGAGGTTCCTGCTGTCTTTACTGTCTCTTACAGGTAACTGCTTTGGAGCCAGCGTGTATAAATAACTGTTCTAAAGAACGGGGACAAACACAAACACAGAAAAAGACCAGGTCCAACACTCGAGATCGCTTCTTCCAATACTGTAGTTATGGATGGATGGAGGGATGAATACAGTGTTATCAAGAACTGAAGAGACAATAGAATAGAAGAGGAAATGTCATTGTTATCAATCAACTGAGTGTTCTGCTCTGTGAATGATTTTTAGCCACTGCCGTGTTTGCCTTTTATGCTATTTATCCCAGCTGCGGGCTCGTTCCCTGCCAGCAGCTCCACAAGATGTGCGCTTGCAGCAAGGATAACGTCAGCGCTGATTAGAATCCTTGACACAAATCCTTTGCCCTTTTGAAGTTTCCGGGCCTTCTCTCATGGCCGATGAGATGCCGCCTCGGGGATATGGAAAGACATGGATTATGTAATGTGAATATATTTGCGCTTTCATCTTAAAGTGCTTTTTAATGGCTAGATTAAATAGGCATTTTGATTTTGATATTGTCGGGCCACCAAAGTTTTTGTTATTAGTATGAAGCCCAAAAGCCCATAGTAATCCCAAAGTTTTTTTTTTTTTTTTTTTTTTTTTTTGAAGGCAGCAGCTGTGCATCACTTTTGTACTTGAATGCCCCACTGAAACAGGCAGGTAAACAACATAAATATAAGACAGCCATATCTGTAGCAATCTGTTCTTTAGAATTAGATTATTCTCTACAGGGATCAGAGACTGCAGTCAGTTCCTTGATGCTGCCAGCATTAAATCCTGTAAAAAAAGAAAAGAAAAAAGCGGATCTGCTGTATCTCTGTGGTCAGATGTCTGCTTTACTCTCATTTATCAGTCCCTAGTGTTAGAGCCAGGAGATACAAGGGCAACTCGGTGAAGGGACATTTCCAGAGTTGAGCCTGGTGAGTTATTATTATTATTCTGTCTAATCTCTTTTTCAAACTTTGAAAACAAGAAGCATGGATGGATAATACGTCAGGGCTTTGGCACCACCGTGGAGAAGGTTGCTCAGCCTAAAGATACGTTCACAGTCAGTTGGAAATTCGAGTGATGATCATTACCTAGATGTAAATAAGAAATACAAATATAAAATATTTTGAGACTATTATTATTTAAAAAAAAAAAATGGCTGAAAACAGATGAAACCAAACCCCACAAAAATAGCCTCTTTTTTTTTTTTTTAAACCACATCTGCTAAGCACAGGTGCATTGCTGCGACGCCACTTTTTGATTTACTGCCTGAATTGTTCTGCAAGTGTTGTTCCAACAGAGAGGCAGAGACATCCGTCCCTGTTCATTTGTCATTTGTTGTTTCATTCGCTGAATGGCTCATTATGTTGTGGGTGCATCGTTAGCAACGCTGTAAGTAGTGACGCTGCTTTGAAAAATATGTCCAAACAAACCCCCCC
>BJFM01000081.1:234106-246360 GCA_016586285.1 Arothron firmamentum
CCCCCCCCCCCCCCCCCCCCCACCACCAGCACCACCACCACCACCACGCTGTGAATACCCCGCGCACTGTTGAAACCCATGCAGACGGTGGCGCTGCGACGACAGGGCTCCGCAGTGAAGCTGTGAATGTGACAGATTGGCTCGGGCTACGAAGATTTCGCAGTTGCAGATCTGACCATCACGGGTTTGTCAACTGCCTTCATTTTCTGACCTCATCATCCAATAATAGCCACGTCTATTTTCTGGACCTGTCCTATTATCTCCCTGCTGCTCTTTTGATTATAATTCTTTTATATCTTTCAGATAATCTCTCAGTGTCTTATGTGCCCTCCACCTCTCCATTGGCACCCAACTTCCTGTTTCATCAACCTCCATTACTACCGGTTATCTGCAGCCTACACCACCAGCAGCACCTCCAGTGATACTGCCCACTTTCCTGATCGTAAAAATCTCCCTTACAATTTGATGTCAAGTTTCTTTTATTTCCTCTCTGTTATCACAGTGTCCTTACTGAATGTCATTGCACTGATGGAAAAATTAAAATGAGTCATTTTTAATGCTTTTTTTTTAATATATATATAAATTTATTTGGATACAATATTTACCCTTTTTTTTACCTCAACTTATTTAACCTGATACTTTAATAAATTGTTCGAAATAAAAAATGCCCCATGGACACTGTTGTGTAGCTGCACTTATCCAAGAACTACTGTCCAAGACAGAAATAACTTTGGCTGACACCCAAGACATAAAAGAAGTGAATTTCACTTTAGGGATTAATTTAAACCGTGCGCTATTTTACAAGTTGAACTCCCGGCAGCCCCATTTCCCAATAATTAAGTCAGCGAGTAAAATATCATCATGGCCAAAAAACTCAGATAATTAAGCCCGCGGTCGTACAAAAAACAAATTCATTCTCGACATCCTCTCATCTCATTCTGTTTAATTGATAGACGGAGAGCTCGATAATGACCTCTCTGACCTTGAGCCTGATGGCTTTTCCCACCTTGTTCCACTTCTCCTTCTGTAAGATGAGGACAAACACTGTGCCGAGCCAGAAAAAACAAAGGCGGCAAGGAGACGGAGCACTTTGTCAGATCGCCTAATTGAGTATTTGGCCCAAAGCAAGGACCATTTATAAGACTCCTCCTCCCTCTGGGCCCACCCAATTGACCCTCATTCCCTCTACCTCTGTCCAGCTGTGAGCCCCCACCACGCGGGGCTCTGTCACCTCGGTTCCTGTACACCCCTTCCCGCTGCCTCATCCTCATTTATCAGGGCAGTGTGAATCCTGGGTTTAAAGGAAAGTGATGAAGATGCCCGCGGGCCCCATGTGGACGCAGCAGGAACCTCCGGGCTAAAGTGCTCTGATCAATCAAAGGCCCTCCTGGGTCGGCCTGTCCTTCTGGAATCAGACACAACAGGGCCATCACTTGACAGAGGACTGGGACACAGCGATCAAAGCCATCACACTTCCCCAGCACACAAACACAGTTTTCCACCCTCCAGTTTGTCGCTAATTTCTTCTGTCGTGCGTGCTTTGGCCAGCTTGTTTCATGCATCAGTCAGGCGGGAGGAAACAGTCTTATCGGTGCGGCGGATGACGATTAAACGGTCACTGATGTGTAATTGGGGTGCGAGTCCCAGAATCTGTGCCGTCTCCCAGTTCTTCCCATTTGAACAGCTGTGACTCCAGCAGTGCTCTTGGCAGCGCTCGTTCCCTGTTGCCTCATTTACTTGCAGCTTCATAAGCACTTGGAACATCGCGCATCACAGAAAATTGGAGATACTCTGATTTGTTTTTCCTTCTTGAATATTTAGATGAAAGTGACTGTTTCTGTTCAAGTAAGCCTGTAAAGTTTGAGGTGTTTCATGTCTGATTTCTTGTAATTCTTCAATTTTTATGCTTAGTTTCATTTTAATATATTATTTTTTAATGCTATAAGTGTGAAACAAAAAAGCCCCCCGTAAAGACAGAAGGAATGAGTCACCTGCAGAGGAACCTGAGGAGTGATCTAAATCAGAATCTGTAAATTTAATGAGTCCATCATTGGGGCTGCAGCATGTTTATAAAGCCCTCTGGAGGTGGATCTCGGCTTGTGTCCTTATTGGTGGAGCTGCGTGAAGTAGATGAAACTTAATCCAGACAGATGCAGCAACAGCATTAAAAAAAAATTCAATGGATATTGAAAAGTAAACCCTGTACAGACCACACGACGCATGTCACTTCAATACAGACAGTAACTGAAATAACCAGCCTGCCAGGAGTCATAATTAAAGAGAATTGCCCCCCCAAAACTAACACCAAGGCTTCATGATGTAAGCACACATTGATTAAGCCTCCAACAATTATAGAAACATGACAAAACACACACACACACACACACACACACACACACACACACACACACACACACACACACACACACACACACACACACACACACACACACACACACTCAGCATCCTGCAGCACCAAGAACAGGCATCTGCAAACAGGTAAGGGAAAACTACCTACTCGCAAAGTGGTTCAGTCCCTGTTTATCGAGTTAGCTGCGAACCGTTCGTGTCGGGTGCTCTTAAGGCCTCCCATAGACTAGAAGACTTTGATAAGACTTTTAAAAGAAGTCATCTGACATCCTCTCACATCTAAAGACTGTGATAAGACTTTTTAGTCACAGACTAGTCACAGACAAAACTCTGCAACGACTGGGGGTCACTGATTACAAGACTACAACTAGATTTGAAAAAGTGGTAGGTGTAAGGTTACGACCTCTAATTCAAATGGCTCTAATTCAAATGGCTCACAACAGAGGTCGAACATAATTCACACAAGGAGTTGCATTACAGTTCTCATAGGCTCTCATTAGCCAGTTTATTCAAAACTTTTCCCAAGTCACCTCAAAACATCTTATTTGAAACACAAAGGGTCTGATGGCCAGTCAAACTAAACAAAAAGAAGAGCAGAGCCACAGACCAGCCCACAGGTGGCTGTCGGAACTGGGATCCTTCCTCTATCCTGTAGGATCGAAACTAAACCCTAGCAGGAACAAAAACCGCGAAAACAAGGCAACTGGCCCATCAGACAAAAGTCAGTTAAACTTGCAGCGTCTTGGAAACTCCCACAGAGGTCCAGAGATGCGAGGGGTGAGCAAAGAGTGAGGCAAGGTGGGCAGCTGCAGCTTCCCCTTAAAGACCGCCCCCAATCAGGCAGCAATCACCTCCACCTGAGCCGGAACCAGAGCGAAACCAGATCAGGCAGCCACCATAGCACCACCAACAGGCGAGGAGCGCGTAACACTCACCCCAGCGCTCCACAATGCCAGACTGCCCTTACACCTGCTTGCACTACTTAAAGTTCGGTTTTGTTTTTTTTTTTTTGTTTTTTTCAAATCTCCATCTCAATCTCTCATGTCCGGCAGACATGAGAGATTCCAGTGTGACAAGAAATGTTTTCAGTGGTTTCTATTCATTTTCTTGAGCTGGACAGACTAATAGCAGATAAATTATGCCTCCTGTGCTTCCATATTGAGGTTCTAGTCTCAGTTTTAAGACTGTGATCATTAATTATATGTTTTAATAACAAAATCAGCAGCACTTTCACAATGTGCAATATATTGGCATGCTTCACTTTTTATTGTGATAAAAATGTTTAGATTCATTTACTACACTGCAAATCCGGTGAATCCTGTTTTTTTGTTTTTTTTTAAATATTTTTGTACCTCGAAGCATACACACCTTTGGCTACAGTTAGAGTGTGTGTGGGCGGTCAGCACATCTGGGTGTCTATATTATGCCCTCTGACCTCATTGTTGAAGCCTTTGACTCTTTTGGAGTAGTAATAGGTGTCTTGGTGGCCTCGTCCATGACTCTCCTCTTTTTCCATTCACCCCGTTTGTGGGGACAACCTGGTCCTGGCAGATGGATGTGTGTCTCGTATTCCTTCCATTTTTGTGATAACAGGCTTAGCTGAACTCCAATTCAACACTTTGGAAATGACAAATACACATTAAAGTGTGTAAACTTTGCTGCAATATATTTCAATCCTCAGTTGGAAAAACTAAATTGAGTGTTAAAAACTACTTTACTTTGTAAGTTGTTACACAATAGATGAAAAATCCATTGTTGAAATTCAAATATGTGAGCTGTGGACATACTTATAGCCGCTGAAGTTTGGGGGGAATAAAGGGTCATCACCCTTGACTTCCTCTCCCTCTGCACTGAGCGTGCAGCCATATTTTCTTATCTCATTAACATCTATTTTAATTGATGTCTCCGCATGTCAGCCCTCAGCGGCGGCAGAGCGTGCGCCCGTGGAAGAAGAAAGTCTTCCTCTCCTCCAGAGCCCCGAGGACCTCCCGTCTAATGAAATGCTGTCAAGGTCCAGTGAGTCGAGCTGCCAGAAGAAAGCTGCCCGGCAGGGAGAAGGAGCCCGGCGACCTGCACAAAGCATGAGGCAGATAGCGAACCCAGCTCCTCGTACGCTTATTACATCCTGAGAAGCGCTCAGGCAGATAAGTGGGGAAATGCCACCTATCGCACATTGGCTCCTCTCAACAAGATATCTCATTTACTCTGGACTGCAATGACAACCGCTGACAACTGTAATTAAGTCATACGACTAAATAAATAACTCCCCTGGTAGGCAGCAATCAAATTGATCACGGAGGGGTTAAAGTTGACAGATTGTACAGTTTTCGCCACACAGGAGGAGGCACGGCCTCGGTGCACTGGGCATTTGTCACTTTCAACTTAGGAGAAACGATCGATAAAGAATAAACCGTAGAAGTGGACTCAGCTCCTAATTTGACAGAATTCCCTGGGAATGTAGTTAGATCTACCCCCTGGCCATCGTGGATAAACGTAATCATTCAAACAAACAGGGTTGCCACGCTTTCCAGCCGTGCACTTCCTGCTGACTTTTCATGCTAATTAAGCAGGATGCTGAGACGCGCCAAGGAAGAAGGGGACAGCGAGGTCCAACCCAGCGAACAGATAAGATGCTGCTTTAGCAGCAAATTTCCTCCTAATTAGGGGGAAACTTCACAGTGAGACGGCCGAGGATGAGGCCGTAGAGCCACATGTGATTGTCTGCCGACGTGGAAACATAACCGCCGGTGCAGGAACTACAATCGGCCGTTGTGTGTTTCTATTTCAAGTTTGAGCAGATTAGCAAAGGGGCCTGTGGTGTCATCGGTTTCATAGTGCGGAGACAAAAGGAGGTAAACGTTCACGTTGTTAGGCCAAAGCCCATGACGGAAAGCGACGCAAGTGCTTTCTGGAAATGTCTGGGGCTTGAGGGAACAGCACTGTTGGAGGAACGGTTTAATGTAACACAACATCTGAATCAAATAGTACCATGAGGCAAAGTGAGGGGTGGATGAGTCTGTATAGTTTGCAGTAATTCTGTTTTCTTACACTCAAGAGAACTACAGGCGTTGCTTGGCGGTGTAATAAATGATTATTAGGTTCCATAGGTTGTATTAAGATGGATCAGCTTGTGTGTGTAAAATAATTGGACAGACTAAGCTCTGGCAGAAATGCAGAATTAGATGAAGTTGAAAAGCCTGGGGATGACAATTGCTGGACATGTTGCTGAGCTCTGTGATTAAGACAGCGATGCAAACTCTCCAAGGAGCAGAAGGGCTTTTTTTTTCTTTTTTCCATCTTACAGTTGTCTTCATTAACTGGATTGTCTGGTCCAGCACATGAAATGATTACTATTCTCATTAAAGACGGACTTGGACTGTGTAAATCCCAGGACAGTTCGCAACAGTTTGCCAGAGCGCATGCCGTAAAATGTGCGTACACATTTTACACTTGAGAGTTGAGCCATTTCTTAAAAAATGTTTTCAGTACAGAATAACGCTGAGGGGGGGCCGTGCAGAATGCAGACTTTGCGTTTGATAACAAAAGAAAGAAAAAAAAAAAAACACTGTTTCAAATAATGATAGACTATGCTGATGCACTCTGGATTTAACTTTTTAATTTACTTTGTTTCAAACTGCTATTGTCTCAAAGAATTCAGTAAAAAAAAACAAAAACGCTCAGACATCCTGTTACGCTTCATTTATCATATCAGGATCGGTTTCCATGGACAGACCAAAAGCAAGACTTAAACACTTAAACATTCTCTTGTGTTACTCCAGTGTGAGGATCTAAGACATGGCTTGAACCGCTGCCAGTCAGTTGAGCTCCAGCTCGCTGCTGTCTAACTCCCCCCAAGCTATAGGATGAGGACAAGACAGGGAGATGAAAGCGTTGAGGCTCCCTTTTACCTCCTGTAGTTGAAACTAGGGGATGATGGGAGGGAAACAAAGGTATGTTTTCCGGGAACAAGGAGAGCAACACAGAAAATGAGGCGTTTGCACAAAAAGCCAGTCTTTTATTAAACCAAAAACAACCACGAGGGTAAAGAAAAGGTACTCAGACCAAAAACTAAACTCAAAAGACCAGAAAGAACCAATAACTAAAATAACTAAGGGCAAAAGAAGTTAACCAAAAAAAAAAAAAATAAAATAAAAACTTAGCACGTTGAGGGGAGACATTGCACATACCAAACAGGACCAAAATCAAACACCATCAAGGACCACTGTCACTCTGTCTCACCAACCACCCAGCCACACCTCTCCTCCCCTTTTTATCCACCTGTGGCTGACGAGCAGAGTGGAGACAGCTGCCGATCGGGGGAAGGGACGATCACCTGGTGAAAACACTCATGCACACAGTCACACCCACACAGGTCAGTAGACACGGATCCTACAGGCCCTGGGGCCGTAACACTCCGTCTGGGGGTGACACAGATGGATAGGATCAGTCATGGGTACATCAGAGGGACACAGCTGTGTTGGAGGTAAAGTCAGAGAGGCCAGACTGAGACTTTGGACGGAAAGACCAAAGAGGAAATTTACAGATGTCGCGAAAGGGGAAGGGGAGAGGAAGGGGGGGGGGGGGTCAGGAAAGGAGGAAAGGATGAACGGTCCTGTCTCTGTGCGGGTAGATTCATCTGGGCAGATCTCATGAGCCTTCAGCAGAAGTAGGTGAAGATGAGGGGAGGAATGAAGAGACAGAGAGAAAGAAAGAAAGAGGAGAAACAGGTTGCAGCCTGAGGGGGAACCGTGAGGGAAGTCAGCCAAACGCAGCATCTTTTAGAAATAAAACCGATTCTTCTCATTATTAGAACTTTGACCGCTGGCAAACGCAACAGGAGCTGAATCGCCAGAGGAGAAGTTGCTTATTGAAAGTTGAATCGGTAACTTTTCGCCATCCGCGGTTTGAAAACAGCAGGAGGACTGGTTGATAAGGAGAGGGGTCGCAGGAGGGCAAAGGAGTCGTCTGACACCTCACCTCTTTCTAATGTCCCGCACAGATCAGAGACCAGCGATGACGGAGCATAAGGTTTAATCAGATCAGAGAAAAGACGGCGTCCAATCCCTGAGCTTCACAACAATCTGGTCACGTTGAGCGTGAAACAGCCACACGTAGTGTCGTACATGATACTCGTTCTTGGCTAAATAATGCTGTCCAGGTTCCGTGGTAACAGTCGACAATCCTGACAAGAACAATTCCTAGGTGCGATTTAGCGGTCGACGTCCGTCCTCACCTCAACTCCAGTGACGCTGGGTCAGAGAGGACACGGTCGCCAGTCCCACGTTGACGCTCCATCTGCCCATCAGATCTCATTAATGGTTCAATTGTCTGCAGGGACGCAGAGGTGAAGGTGGGGGAAGTTCACTGGCTGGAATAAAAATGAGCATATGATGGAAATGCAGGGCAAGGAAAGAGCAGAGCAGACAGTTATGGTTGCTTCAACATCATTAAGGTGCAGAGAACCCATATGTGTGCAGGGATTATCAAACGATGTCTGCTTTTATTCACTTGAAATTATAATGGAAAGTGGTTAATGTGTATGATAGCACCGATAAAGGAATCGGCCGTTAAGTTATGAAGACGTACGCAGAAACGTCAAAAAGAAGCACATTTTCTTAAGAGTTCATTTAAAAAAATAGGAGCAGATTAGGTTCTTTGTCTTGAGGGAAGTCTGTTCGCTTCAATTTAATATCTGTTCTTTGGCCAACAGGCATTTTTCGGTGCCAAAGTTTTTCCAGGAAGAAAAAAAAAAGCAAGCTCGGCAATTACTTTATCATTCGACCTGCTAAGTCTCCAGCGTTTGGCTGGCTGTAAACCCAGAAACGACGAGCTTATTCCTGCTTTGCGGCAGATTGTTTTTCTCTGGTCCTCAGTTATTCCGTCAAGGACAGAAAATGATTTGAGCGTTTCAATCCACCAGGAAGAGTCCACTAATGTCCATGAACAAAGGTAAAGTTGTTACCATTCACAGAAGCACCACTCTGATTAATCTCTTTTAATCAATTTTATGCATTGAAAAAACAAAATCAAGTTGAAAGTAAATTTGTTTTACATATCTATAAATATGTATATACATATCTAAGTTGTGATATCTTTCAAAATACAGTACCATGTCATCCACTTGTATTCTTTCTCTTTCTCCTTCAATGACATGCTCTTCGAGAGTGAAAATAAGATGGGATTTTTAAGATTGTCCTCCGCTAACAGGATAATTTGCTGTAATGGGCATCAAGGGTGCTCCAAGGGAAGTAGGGGAAGTCTTAACTACATCTGGGGTCCTTAATATTCTACTGACTTCAAAGTGATATGACCCAATCTCTTTAGAATCATAAAACTATAATCAGACTAAGAGAGATCAAAGTAGTCTTTACACTGAAGGCCTGTGATAAAAAATTGAACTTTTTGTCCTTGGATAAGTCTTTTGCAGCGTAGGAGGAATTTCAAGCACTGCGAGTCACACTTCTTTCTGATTCCTCAAACTCTGATATTATTCCAGTTGTATTTGATGAATATTGAATTTAGAACCTATAACCAGTGTCAGAGTCAAAAAAAAAAGAAAGAAAAAAGAAAGCAGAACTCTCATCTGTTGGTTGTTGAAATTGGGACATGTGAATAAAACATGTGGCACCCACCTACACACACACACACACACACACACACACACACACACACACACACACACACACAAACAAACACGTTGAGCCAATTGGTGCAATCTGACGAACGTGGAGCTTTTAAGAATACTGCTGAACGTGCAACATAAAATCGGAAAAATCTCTATTCATTAATGGAAGCTGAAGCTCTTTTCCGAATAATGTGGCATTATTGTGGTACGTTTAAAATAGAATATTGATTCGATCGTATAATTATATTGTATAATTGTGTTCAAAGTCAACCTGCGTCCTCCAATCGATTTAACTCCAACAATTAAGTTAAAAAAAAAATCAAATCACATACATGGTCATCTTTCAGAGGAAGATGGTGTGGAAATCAAACATCCGCACCTTCACATATCGTTGATAAAATGTTGTTCCTCAGAAACCTCATTAGACCTCATTCATAGGACGCCAACTCTGTTTCCAAGCAATACATTTCTGCAATTTTATTATGGAAAGAAAGTGGCATAATAGTCCACGTTGACATCTGCACACGGTGAAAAGAAATGATTTCAAGGTTGGATTACGTGCACCGGAGCACGCAAATCATTTTCTTCTGCTAAATTTTGGCCGAGTGTCTACCCAGTGAGCTGTTTGATTACTGTGGGATTCTTCTAAGTGTTTCATAAAGTCTTATTAATCCTATCTTCTGAAAATGTTACTTTTTCCCCTCAAACAAAGTCAGCAAACAGTTTGAGCTAGTGAAACAAGCAGACGTTGCTGATGAAGACTAATTTAATGTCAGGCCCTTTTTTGACCAACTCAGATCCCCTCCAAGCATCATGTTGCAGAATAAACACTAATATATAAAATATATTATAATATATATAAATAAACTGTTGCTAAACCTGAATCAGCAGAGGGAAATTTATGCAACTGCAACACAAAAAAGGCAAAACTGTCATTGAGAGCTTAAAGTGGTATTAAAACTACTCTCCAGGTTATTTTTAGCATCTGTCCCATGTGCCTCATCAAGAGCAACTTTGGATAGCTGCATAAAATTAGCATATATATCAAAAAAAGGAGACTGTCCTGAGCAGAGATGAGCCATGTTTTATTAATGACTGATTGCAAGTTCACAGTGGGGCAATTTGACCCTGATTTAGACTAATGGAGAAATTTTGGAGGGTTTGTACTTATCAGTAAGGCCTAAACATTATCTACCTGTGTTTCAGATGACAATAACACTGTTGCCTTTAATACGCTGGAGGGAAATGAAAGCATAAAGAAAATCACCGCCAGGTTCGTCCGTCCTAACGACTGTTCGTGTCTCAGTCTCCGTTCTTCAATATCTTTCAAAAGCCCGTTCATCTGATTTGCTTCACATTTGGGGATGTGCATAACTAAATTTGGTGCATTTTGGGAATGCGACGCGATCAATATCAATCAGCTTTGAATAATCAGGCGCAGACAAGACAGAGGAGGTCGGGGAACAAAGAAATCTGTGAAGCGACTAAGAATAGCGAGTGAAGCAAAAGTTTGACATCTTAGTGAGGGAAGAGGGACGTAAATCATTCACTGCTCTGAGTCAGAGCTGCAATAAAACGCGTTTTAACAACATAAAGGCCGCAGAGTCGGTCCCTCCAGTCCTTAAATGGATTTTAGAAATGGCTGAATTATGGGTACATTTCAGACGACTGCACACAAGTTTGAGATGACAACCACATTTGTCTCACAGGGCCACAAGGTTGGTGTGAATGTCTCCAGGTACGAACACAGAACATAGCGACGTGATGTTTTGACGACAGTTACTCCTCTTTAACTTGTTAAGAAAAGCCCCCATTCAGCTCTTTTCGGTTCAGATACCTGTGTAGGTTGTGGGAAACCCTAAAAACTAAGAAAGATAAAGATGGATAGAGAGTGAATGAGTCTGAGTATCTCATGTTCTGGAGATCAGCCTGTCATGGTAAAGAAGGAGCTATGATCACCTCTGGTCACGAGCAAAAGCTTCCCTCACAGGATGTCTGGAGCCTCCCTTCGAGATCGGGTGGGAAGGCCTCAAAGCCACTGCTCATTGGAATCCACAGAAGCCAGATGATGCAGCTCGGGCATCTGGATAGGAGGCCTCCCAGACATACGTTTGGAGCAATTTTCCTGGGATGTTCCACCCAAAGGAGACCCCAGGGAAGACCCGGGAGTGAGTACATCTCCCAGCCGGCCTGGGAGTGCCTCAGGAAGAGCTGGATGAAGTGACAAGGAAGAGGGAATTTGGAGCATCTACTGTCTCCACAAGAACAGATGTTGAATTCCACCTAAAAATGAACAGTGAAATAACTCCCACACATGTGCATCACAATATACTCTGAGGAAAGATGCGTTTAATGTACCACAAATTAGACTAAACCTCAAACGTTTTTCCTGCATCCTTCTTGTCCTGCAATCCCACAGAATCATAATAAAATGGCACTCTCTCTCTATATATATATCTCATATATATATATATATATATATAATATGGATGTCTGATAACAACAAAGTACTGTGTGTACGGTCAACGGTGGATGTCACAGAAGACAAGACAGCACATGGTGAGTGTAAAGGGTTAATGAGTTCGTGGAAGAAGTGCTCACCTCAGGTGGTTTAATTAAAGGCAATATGAAATTATGTCTCCCAGTATTATGTAATTATACTTTATTTAACCTGATTGTGCCGATATTGTCCTGTTTGCACTTTGTCACCTATTAATTTAGTGCCCCCGGTGAGCGTTTGCACAGTTCCTCATAAAACACTGCACAGCATGTGTATCCCACACCATTAGAAACACACACACACACACACACACACACACACACACACACACACACACACACACACACACACACACACACACACACACACACACACACACACACACACACACACAGTCCCACCGCCCTCCTCTTGGCATCACTTTTATGCTCCCTCTGTTTAGATAGACAAAACTCATTAAACCGGGAGATGGAACGCAAGCACGTGGGTCACGGTTTGGCTAATGAAGCCGCCGGCAGATGTAGCGGCATCAGGATTCCTCCAGACTCAAAAACAAGTCGAAAAAAGCCCAGGAGAACAATCTGCAGCTGCCCTTAAACATCAAGCCACAGACTAGACCATTCCTTCATCCCTTCATCCATCCATCCATCCTCTCCCACACACACCTTTCACTCACACCTTGGGACCATTTTGAGTCTCCAATCAAACTAATTGGCATATTTTTTACTGTAAGGGGAAACTGTAATATCTTGGGGGGGG